>JBBPBX010014253.1:34105-51171 GCA_038048925.1 Garcialebias charrua
GCAATAAAATAAACACATTTAAAAGGTAACCGATCATTGTAAAACTTGGTTTATTTGCATAATGACTTTAATTGCTGGATGTTCGGCCCCTGAGCTGCTGGTTTTCAGAAACTGTGGCCCCCTGAGCAGCCCTGGCATAGAGTAAATTACCGTACACAAGTTGACCTGGGAGAATAAATATATGGAAGTCGTCCTTATAATTCTGATTTCAACCCTAAAAAGAGGCCAAACTTCCTCCTTGTTTTCACCTAAACAACAAATAACAGAATAAATTCATAAATGTGCTATTGAGAAATAAAAATAAAATAAAAACAAAAGATGAAATTGAATGTCGGTTCAATCTTTCAGCTCTTGCGAGAGTTGCTGTACCACTTCCTAACGGCTACTCCGCTGGTGCTCAGCACCACGCACAGCGCGCCGCCGAGGCTCCACCAGGTCGGCGCACGATTGAAGAAAATAAACTGGAAGATAAAAGCCAGCACCACGTCAATGGTCCTCATCAGGGACACGGGTCCAGCCTTTTCAAGCTGCAGCGCCTTTGTGAGGAAGATCTGGCCAGCGATGCCCAGGACGGCAATCAGAATCAGTATCCAGCGGTCGCGGCCGCAGTTTGGTATTTTCCACTCGCCGAGGACGGATACGACGATGATGCTCTCAAGGAGACCGATGACAGCGTAGTACCACACGGACAGGTAGTAGTGGACGCTCTTCCCCATCTTGCGGAGGACAACAAACGTAAAGGCAGCTGCAATCGCTCCTAGAATAGAAGACGATAAATAAGAAACAGCGAAAACATAATGTCAATTTATTTGCTTTCTATCAACCATCTGTTTCTAGAAAACTATAAACTCTGGACAGCCGATGCTGCTGGAGATGCCACTAAGGTGAGCACACACACCATTAAGCATTGGATAATTACCAGTTTCCAGGTCTACCGCATTGCTAAAAGGTCAAAGTGTGAAAACCACTAAGATTTTCAATCATTTCATGCCTGCAATTTAAATGTCTAAAAACAAGATGAGACAGTGCATATTTTTTTTATTTTTCTTCCTTATTACAGGACACATTACTTCAAGCTCTCAGTTTGACGTGTGCAGTAACTGAAGGGTGAAATCCCCTAAATTTTATGCTCGATAAAAAAAAAAGAAAGTTGCTGGTTTCATTCGATGGATTTTCCAGTCAGTCATGGCTAATATTATCCATTTCTTTTTAAAATAACACTGTTTTGAAACAAATGTTTGCAACAAGTTAATTAAGATGTAGCATAGTAGCAGGTGAAATATGCAGGCTTGCTACTGAGGCTAATAACATAGCTAATGTTGGCTTGTCAAGTTTTTAACATTACTTTAAAAAGAGTAGAACAGCAGAGAAGAAATAATAGTTTGTGCAATAGACACAATAACAATTGGGCAGCACGGTGGCACAACTGGTAGAGCTGCTGCCTCTCAGCGAGAAGGTTGCCGGTTCAAATCCCGGTCCGGGGCCTTTCTGGGTGGAGTTTGCATGTTCTCCCCGTGCATGCGTGGGTTTCCTCCGGGTACTCCGGTTTCCTCCCACAGACCAAAAAACATGCTTGTTAGGCTGATTGGTGACTCTAAATTGACCCTAGGTGTGAGTGTGAGAGTGGATGGTTGTTTGGTGTGAGTGAGACAGGTCCCTCTTGTAAATGAGTCCCCGTGACTCAACGAGGCTAGCCTGTATAAATAAAGGTTGAATGAATGAAAACAATTACTTTAGAATTATAAATAAATGAATAGTGCTATGGTTTAGTTTGGTTTGCTACTTGTTAACTTATTTTATAAATATATATACTGTATTAATGTTTCTGTACTGAGATGATTTCTGTTGTGACTTGGCACTACCCGGTATATAAATCAACTGAATTGAACTGCGTGTATCTTCCGAAACTGAAAAAATAAAAAATAAAAATGCTGACTTTTTTTGTACTTTCCTTAAAGGGAAACCCATCTCTCTAAACCTTCTGACTCGCAAGTGTTAAACTTAAAACTAAGATTCCACACGTGATTAAAGAAAGAAAATAATATTTTTAGGTATGCACGATATTATCGGCATGGTAACGTATCGGCCGATATTAGCGATAAAGTTAAATATTGGACATCGGCCATTCCATCAAAATAACTCACTGATATAAAAGGTGCTGTTTAGATACGTTACATTACGATAGATATAGATAGATAGATAGATATATAGACAGACAGACAGAGATGGAGAGAGAGAGAGAGAGTTTAGATTTGTGAAAATTTAGAAATTTGCACTGTTCAAGTGTTGTCATTGTGTTAGAGAGATTAATTGTCATGAATACATTTGACATTAAACATAATCCAAGTTGAATTGTTGCATCAATTTTCACCCCATTTTTGGCATCTGCATTTGGTAGCAGGCCAAACTGACAAAGACCATGCAGAATAATGTACCGGTAGAATTTTAATTCCACAGTAGAGAAAGCTATACAGTCTCTGTAAGTAGGTCTAGGGAAAAAATATTGGTACAGTGTACTGGTTATCGGTCCAAAATCCAATATCGTGCATCCCTAAATATTTTCAATCTTCAATATTTTTTGTAAATAACTTTCTAAATAAAAATGCTGATAATTTATTGGTTGTAAATATGTCCAGAGTGCAGACAAAAGCCGACAGATTTTTCACAGGGGCGGCATGGCACAGCAGTGGCTTGAGCTGTCTCCTCACACCAAGAAAGTCACATGTTTGTCTCCGGGGCTTTCTGTGTGGAGTTTTCCTGTTCTAACTGTGCATGTGATGGTTTTTCCCAAAGTACTGTACTCTGGTTTCTTCAAACAGACCTAAAACAACAAAAACATGCATAATAATTGGTAACTCTAAATTCTCATTTGTCTCTGTGTGTCCCTGTGATGGACTTGCAACCTCTCCCGGGTGTACTCGCCTCTCATACTGTAACTGCTGGATGTCCCAGTTCCCCGCAACCCAGGCAGAAAAAGTGGGTTAAATTATTATCATAACTTTTTTTAATGGATGGATGGATTTAAACAGAGTGATCAAAACTGTTGTATTTTCCCTCAAAGTTATTTTACTGTCTAAAGCCTCATTCACAAGACACCTCAGTCTGAGACGGACACGTGTTCTGACCACCTCGGTCCATTCAGAAGACACACAGAGGCGGCAAGGAGGGTCCGAAACAGCCGACCTCTGTCACACCATTGTGCCACCAAGCGAGGTAGTAATAGGGCCGGGCTGGCCAATGAGTGAAGAAAATAATACATTAATAAAAAGATCCACAGAGCTGTGGCTCAGTTATGAAATGAACTGATGATATTTGTTGCAACCACCTGCTCGTGGAAGTAAACAACAGCAAAACAGATTTATTACCGAGGGGATATTGATGATGACACAGCAACAGTGGCGCAAATGGCCACTATGCTGGTGATGCAAGGCATTTGGGCGCTGCACTAAAGGGGGCGCCAAAACCGTCTCTATAAAAAATGTTTTTCTAGCAGGCATTTTCTTTAACTGCATGAAATGACAATAACAGGGGAACAGCACTGATTAGGCGCCCCCCTGCTCCCTCACCTCCCTCCTCCTATCTCTCTGCTCTCCCTTCACACACAGGTGCTGTGAACACGCGCCCCTAAGAGAACGCACACAGGCGCGTTATTTTTATTTATTTTTTCACTCGTGCACTTGACTTTGGAGCGGCAGAAAAAAAACTATCCAGGGCGCAAAACAGAAAAAGGGAGAAGGAAGTTGTTGGCAGGATGGAAAAAAAGCCTTTCAATGTGGTTAAAAGATATTAGGTAAGTACAGTCAGTGTATTAGCAGGACAGGAGGCTTGTAAAATATTCAGGTTAGCTAAAGCTAGCCTAATAGGAATCATCCTATATTTGGCTGTTAAATGTTGCCTCCCCTATTGACGCGATTTGTTTAATATTTTTATGAATATTTGATACACGTCACACACACATCCACACACTAAGTGTAAGAATGACCTAAATAAAACTCAGGAAATATTAACACAGGAAAGCTAAACTGTTGTGGTGGCAGTTCAGTTCCCAGCTATGTTCCAACGCTCCAGTGCTGCAATTTATTCACTCATATGTACATTAATTATTATTGATTCTTTAATTAAAGATGAGTTGTACAAGTTTATGTGTGTATCAGACAAATTAGTCCTCAGTGTCACTATAGCCCTTAGACTCAAAAAGGTTGGTGACCCATGTTACCAACCTTTTTGGCAGAGGGACACTTGAGTTTAAATGTCTTATTTAATATCACTACAGTGGTGTGTGTTGTGATGTATCTGGTAAGTCAGATCAGATGAAATGTCCAGTCAGTAACTGTTATCCAACAAGGAGATCATTTAAATTAAAGTTTCATTTCTATTGTGGTTTGACTGCTGTATTTTTAAACCTACTTAACACAAAATTAATGTCATTCAGCTGTGAGGATGGAGAGAAGGAAGAGAAGATGACAGAGGAATCAGGACAGACTGGGGAAGGCAACAGGTTGGTCTAATGCAGGTGGAAGTGAGGGAACAGCTACTTAATCCCAAGCAATAACATGTAAACATTATTTTTAAAAACTGTATTAAGATCTGTAATTTTTACAACTAATATATAATGCTTTTTTGACCATATGACAGTGCAGAATGCCACAGACAAAGGGTGAAGGAGACAGACACGAGGTCAGTGATAGAGGAGACAAGTGATAATAATAATAATAATAATAATGAATTCCATTTATAATGCACTTTTCATTAATAAAAATCTCAAAGTGCTGAAGTGATGACATCAGGTAGGAATAATTACATTAGGGAGGCGACAAAAACCTATACTGTATACCATGATGGTTTGAATTTCTGATGACCATTGTCTTCTTTCACGGAAAGTAACAGTTTAAATGTCATAAATGTTAAAACACTGACATGGACTCCAGGCTATTAAGATTTCATATTTTCGCTACATAAAATGTTGAGCACCGATTACCATTACTGTTATATAGTTGTACTTTATTAAGCTTCTTATTTGTTTATCATTGAAATGATCACCTGATATAATATGTAACATAAAAAAAAATCTGTAATATTACTACTGTATTTTCTAAGTGCATGACTAAGGGAGGAAAGCTGTATGAGGCGGCAGGTAAAAGGAGCGCGGGGAGGGGGGCGCCGTTGATGTTTTCGCATCCACTTCAAAAATATGTACAGTAGTTGTGCCCCTGCACAGCAATAGTGTAGTTGGTAAAAAATTTTTTAAAAAAAGTTAACCACAAAGAGGATCACTAAAGACAGTTAATTCATTATAGTAAATGACAAGGGAAAGGGAAATGTCCAACACACATTTAATGCATGATGGCTTTTGTCTGCAAAATGTTAATTCGTGTGCCATCTACCCGTCTGCATTCTGGGACCCTGGGCAGCTTTGATGAAGTGGTTCAGAGTGAGGTGGAGTCTATCATCAAGAAAATGAAGCCTTCATTCTGCGCCCTGGATCCTTTCCCCTCGTCTCTCATAAAATCCAATAACTGCAATAAGCCCATTAATCCCACAAATAATAAATAAGTCTCTACAATCTGGCCATGTTCCACTGCCTCTAAAAACTGCCATCATTAGGCCTCTTCTAAAAAAATCTAATTTGGACCCCGACATTTTTTCTAATTACCGCCCAATTTCACACCTCCCATTTCTGTCTAAAGTGCTGGAAAAAGCCGTTGCTGCTCAGCTGCAGGACCACCTACAGCAACACTCTCTATATGAGAAGTTCCAGTCTGGATTCAGAGCAGCTCACAGTACTGAGACTGCATTGCTGAGAGTTACCAATGATGTCCTCATGGCTGCTGACACTGGTTCTCCCTCCATCCTTGTCCTCCTTGACCTCACTGCAGCTTTCGACACTGTGGACCATAGTATCCTCCTCCACCGTCTTCATGTAGAGGTCGGTCTCTGTGACACTGTCCTGGACTGGTTCAAATCTTTCCTCTCCAATAGGCTGGAATGTGTTAGTCTTGGCAACGCCACGTCCCAGACAGTCTGTGTCTCCTGTGGTGTCCCTCAGGGGTCAGTTCTGGGGCCCCTGCTGTTTTCCCTTTACATGCTGCCTTTAGGTCAAATTATTAATCAGTTCAACATTTCTTTTCACTGTTATGCCGACGATACACAGCTTTACATCAGGACTGGACATCCTCATCTTCCCCATTGTCATCTCCATCTTCACTCACTGCCCTCTCTACCTGCCTGGAGGAAATAAGGGCATGGATGAATCAGAACTTTCTTCAATTAAACTGCTCCAAGACTGAGGCCATACTGATTGGCACCCCTCACCAGGTACAAACATCAACTATAACAACAATTTCCTTTTCTGGACAAGACATCCCCCTCTCCACCTCTGTTACAAATCTTGGAATAAAAATGGACTCTCATCTTACATTCGAAAATCACATTAAGCATCTGTTTAAAACTTGCTTCTTCCATCTTCGAAACATCTCCAGACTTCGCCCATCTCTAACTTTTTCTGATGCTGAGAAGCTCGTCCATGCTTTTGTCTCCTCCAGGCTCGACTACTGCAACTCCCTGTTTATTGGAATCCCTGGCAAATACCTTCAGAAGCTTCAATATATTCAAAACAGTGCAGCAAGGATTTTGTTGAGAGTTCGTAAATTTGAACATATTACGCCCATTCTCCATAACCTCCATTGGCTTCCTGTCGCCTACAGAATTCAGTACAAAACTGCTCTCATTACACATCAATGCTTACACGGAACTTCACCAGATTATCTAAAGGACATTCTTGTTAAATATTCATCCACCCGGTCTCTACGGTCACAGAACAGTAATCTCCTTCACATTCCGAGAACCAATTTGAGGACCATGGGAGACCGGGCTTTCAGTGTGGCTGCCCCCCGCCTATGGAACTCTCTTCCTGACTGCCTGAGAGCTCCACAGTCACTGGTTGACTTTAAAAGCGGCCTGAAGACCTTTCTTTTTAAGCGAGCCTACTCTGCCTCCTTATGATTCTATCTTTGATCTTAGTTGATACTATTATTGATTTTATTTGTTGTTTGACCTTTAATTTTGTTCCACTTTGTAGCACTTTGAGATTTTCATTAATGAAAAGTGCGTTATAAATTAAATTCATTATTATTGTTATTATTAATTCGATCCAATTTAGTTTATTTATACAGCGCCAAGTCACAACAGAAGTTGTCTCAGAGCACTGAACAGAAACGTTCACATACCGTACATAAAAAGTCAATGAATAACGTTATTTATCTAAAGAAGCCAACAGATTGTGTTGAGATTCACTTTGTCGCAGTCTCCCTTCCCGAGCAAGCACAATGGCGACCGTGGAAAGGAAAAACTCCCTCCTAACAGGAAGAAACCTCCAGCAGAACCAGGCTCAGGACAAGCAGCCATCTGCTTCGACCGGCTTGAAATGTTAAACGTGGATTTGTTGTGAAACTTTGTGCACAAATCAGAATAGGAAATTGAAGAGAAAACAAAGATGACCATCTCCACTGTCATTTGAGATGCATGTTGTTCAAAAAGAAAACTAATTCAGGACCTTAGAGATGGCATTCAAGTTCTAATTGGGTGATTCAGCCACATTGTTTGTCAAAATGCTGTCAAGGGACAAAGCAGTGTGCAGTTTTTGCTATAAGAAAACAATCAGCTATTTTTCTATCAAAGTGTTTACCGTACTTTTTGGCGTTTAACACGCTTCTGTGTATAACCCGCTTTGTCCAATTATTGTCAATAAATTGGAAAAATCCATAAATAACACGCTTCGCCCTATAAGACGCATCTATTATGCGTCACTGCTACGCGACGTGTCAGCACCTCATTTGCCCTGCTGAAAATGGCGGCCACAGAAGCGAGCCAGCATGAAGGACTTTACAAGATAACACGGTAAAAACTATAATTTCTTAGCTGAGAAAAAATATATTTCTTAGCTGACATTATAATAATAATAATAATAATAATGAATTTAATTTATAACGCACTTTTCATTAATGAAAATCTCAAAGTGCTACAAAGTGCAACAGAATTTAAACGTCAATAAAACAAGTAATAAAACAAGTAAAATCAATAACAGTATCAACTAAGATCAAAGGTAGAATCATGAGGAGGCAGAGTATGCTCGGTTGAAAAGAAAGGTCTTCAAGCCGCTCTTAAAGTCAACCAGTGACTGTGGGGCTCTCAGGCAGTCAGGAAGAGAGTTCCACAGGCGGGGGGCAGCCACACTGAAAGCCCGGTCTCCCATGGTCCTTAATTTGGTTCTCGGAATGTGAAGGAGATTACTGTTCTGTGACCGCAGAGATCGGGTGGATGAGTATGGAATAAGAATGTCCTTTAGATAATCTGGTGAAGATCCGTGTAAGCATTGATGTGTAATGAGAGCAGTTTTGTACTGAATTCTGTAGGCGACAGGAAGCCAATGGAGGTTATGTAGAATGGGCGTAATATGTTCAAATTTACGAACTCTCAACAAGATCCTATTATACATTATAGCACAAGGGTTCCTGAGCTTAACCGTTCCTTAATCAATTCACGAAATGGTCAAATCTGCTGAATTTAAATTGTTTCGGTTTGACGTCTTCCAAATGGTCGCGTGCGCTACTATAAAATAAATTATTAAAAAATTAATTTTATCTCAAATGTCTTATACAGGTCAACAGTTTGTAAATGAAACCCATATAATTACACTCTGAAAGCCTAAAAAATATCTGTCGAGTGGTTTAAGAGCTGTTTATCTAAACAGTAGATATCAGTTTGCGGTAGCTAACAACAAAGCTACCGTAAAAGAGCAATTTTTTTTAGCTCTAAATATCTTCTGCAGCTAACAGTTTGTAAATGACCACCAAATAATTACGCTCTATAAGTTTCAAGAAAATCCGCAGTGTGGTTTATGAGTTATCTTGCTAAAAAAAAAAACAGCTAACATCACAGCTAATAGTAGCTACCTCCAGAGCAGGAGGCCTGGCAGCGACAGAGCAGTCCGAGCAGAGGAGGCTTGTTTCGGACATGAGCTAGAAAAGGTCGGTGTACTCCTCTGGAAGTGTCCCCCCTAGCGGACAAAAGTGGTACTGCACCATTTTTTTGCCCAAAATGAAAAACGGCGATATCAGAGCCAAAAATGGGTCTATGGGGGAAAATCCATAAATAACACGCTTCGGCGTATAAGCCGCAGGACATTCAAATTAGTAAAAATACTGCGTGTTATATGCCGAAAAGTACGGTATATAAATCGTAATGAACCGATTTGACATAAGGATAAAAACCATGATGAAAAACTGTAAAGTGATGAGCTGAGATAGATGCTCAATCCCCTGGTTGCCATGGCGATCCTGCACAGAAATGTTAATAAAACTCCCAGCATCGTACTTCAACCAATAGCCTACTGTTTAGATGTCAAACAAAAGGTGGGCATTGTGTCACCTGCAAAGGCGGCGACAGCCCCCTTGATGTGATTGGGGCCCTCAACGCCACCAGGATACTCTCCAAAGAGGAACGACGGGCGGGTGATGAGGATGACTCCGGTGATGGTGAAAACGGTGAAAACACAGTCCCAGATTGTACATTTCTCCTTCAGGAAGATCCAAGCCAGCAGAGAGGTGAAAACTGGATTACTGAGGGATCAATGGGGGAAAAACAAACGATGAGGAAAACATTAGTGTGTCTGTATTGTTAAAGAGAAAGAGATATGTCTTTGATGAAGCTCTTCAGAATAAACAACAAAGACTACAGAAGATAGATGGACAGTGTTGTAATTCATAAAGGAAAGAATGGATTTGTAATCTACATATAATCTTAACTAATCTGGAACAGATTGTGCCGGAGCTCACCTGAACATGATGACGGTGGCGTCTGCCAGTGGCATCTGCTGAACTGCATAGTAGAGCAGGATCATTGCATTGGAACCGAGGAAACCTCGAAGCACCAGATAAATGCGTTGATCTCTGGGACCGAGGAAACCAGTCCTGGAGGAGCAGGATGATGGATGAACCAATGACAGAAAGGAAGGGAGATTACATAGACTGATACAGCAAAAACAATAATAATTTAAAAAAATAACAGAAAACAACAGATGGAGAATATCTGAGGGGGTTTGACAAAGTAGCTGGATTAAGAAATAGATCAATTTAGGTACAGGGTGAATGACAGTGATGCATGAAGTGGGTTGAAAAAGGGGAGTAGAGGCAGATTTATAGTTAATGCATTAAGATAAAAAATTATGTAGGAGATGAGAAGATGGATTACTATCAAAGTAGATAAATGCCTTTGAGATTCCACTTTATTTTAGTTTTCAAACTGATTCTAAAAAGGTATTTCTTACTGCCAAGCCCCCTAAATCATACTGTTTATAGAGTTTTGGAATTACATTCTAGGAATGGAATGATGCTTATATTAATATTTTCACCAAATTCTTTTTTTTTAACTTTCTTTGTTTCCAATGGAAGTTAAGGTGAGGAATTTTGGGAATATTCTTAATTAGACTTTCCATGGGAATTGTGGGAATTACTTGGAAATTGTGGGTAATTTAGGAAAGCTGCATCATATCCCAAAAATTATATGAACACTTTGTTTTGTCATAGGCAGATAATTAGTTTGACCCAACGTTTATAAAAGCAACCACTGGCCTAATTTGTATATGATGACGTCACGGCGTCACCACCACAGCATTTAGAGAACAATGGATTTGAATGTTGTTGGACTCCTCTAAGTTATTAACACAACTGAAAAGAAAAATTGCCAGGGGCGATTCTAGAATCTGGCATTTAGGGGTGCTTAGCCCCCAGTGCTGATGATGGCTATTGGCTTGAACAACATGGTGGCCATTTGCGTCAGAAGCATTTGTAATGCGTGTGTGTGAGGGGGGGTCTGGGGGTCCTTTCCCAGAAATTTTTGAATAGAGTAGATGCCATTTCCTGCATTTTTCTGTATTTTAATGGGTTGTTAAACATCTACATTTACCTACATAAGTAAACACTTGAGCCTGACCAACAGCTCTCCTTGTACAAACAGGATTCCAAAAAAGTTGGGACAATAAAGAAATTGTGAATAAAAACTGAATGCAATGATGTGGAGATGGCAAATGTCAACATTTTATTCATAATAGAACATAGATGACAGTTCAAAGGTTTATTCGGAGTAAATGTAAAATTTTAAAGGAAAAAATATGTTGATTCAAAATTTCAGTGTCAACAAATCCCAAAAAAGTTGGGACAAGTAGCAATAAGTGGCTGGAAAAAGGAAATTGAGCATATAACGAACAGCTGGAAGACCAATTAACACTAATTAGGTCAATTGACAACATGATTGGGTATAAAAAGAGCTTCTCAGAGTGTCAGTGTCTCTCAGAAGCCAAGATGGTAAGAGGATCACCAATTCCACCATTGTTGTGCAGAAAGATAGTGCAGCAATACCAGAATGGTGTTACCCAGCGTAAAAAAGACTTTTAAGTTATCATCATCAACCGTGCATAACATCATCAAAAGATTCAGAGAATCTGGAACAATCTCTGTGCGTAAGGGTCAAGGCCGTAAAACTCTACTGGATGCTCGTGATCTCCAGGCCCTTAAACGTCACTGCACCTCAAACAGGAATGCCACTGTCAAGGAAATAACAGAATGGGCTCAGGAATACTTCCAGAAAGCATTGTCAGTGAACACAATCCACCGTGCCATCTGCCGTTGCCAGCTGAAACTCTACAGTGCAAAGAGGAAGCCATTTCTAAGCAAGCTCCACAAGCTCAGACGTTTGCACTGGGCCAGGGGTCATTTAAAATGGAGTGTGGCAAAATGGAAGACTGTTCTGTGGTCAGATGAGTCACGATTTGAAGTTCTTTATGGAACACTGGGACGCCATGTCATCCGGACCAGAGAGGACAAGGATAGCCCAAGTTGTTATCAACGCTCCGTTCAGAAGCCTGCATCACTGATGGTATGGGGTTGCATGAGCGCTTGTGGCATGGGCAGCTTGCATGTCTGGAAAGGCACCATTAATGCAGAGAACTATGTTCAGGTTCTAGAACAACATATGCTCCATCTAGACGTCATCTCTTTCAGGGAAGACCCTGCATTTTTCAACAAGATAATGCCAGACCACATTCTGCAGCAATCACAACATCATGGCTACGTAGGAGAAGGATCCGGGTACTGAAATGTCCAGCCTGCAGTCCAGATCTTTCACCTATAGAGAACATTTGGCGCATCATAAAGAGGAAGGTGTGACAAAGAAGGCCCAAGATGATTGAACAGTTAGAGGCCTGTATTAGACATGAATGGGAGAGCATTCCTATTTCTAAACTTGAGAAACTGGTCTCCTCTGTCCCCAGACGTCTGTTGAGTGTTGTAAGAAGAAGGGGGGATGCCACACAGTGGTAAAAATGGACTTGTCCCAACTTTTTTGGGATTTGTTGACGCCATGAAATTTTGAAACAACATATTTTTCCCTTAAAATGATACATTCTCTCAGTTTAAACTTTTGATCTGTGATTTGTGTTCTATTCTGAATAAAATATTAGATGTTGGCACCTCCACATCATTGCATTCAGTTTTTATTCACAATTTGATTTAGTGTCCCAACTTTTTTGGAATCCGGTTTATATGAATAGAGCACGCTCCGCCTCTCTCAAGCATCCTAACACACACCCTCCAACCCCGGTCGACAACGTCCGACAACTGTATTTCGGTGCACAATACAGACGCACTTGCTAAGATGCTATAGATGTAGTACTCCGCTTCTCTAGCGCATCCTCCCCCCTCCCCCCAGCTCCTACAGGTAAGGGAGGGGTGTTTCACTTTGGGACAAACTGAGGTAGCCAATTGGTCAGTTACTGACATGGATTGATTGACAGGTGGCGACGAGGATCCAACTCGTGCAAAAAACCTTATTTTTTTGTCACTGAATTCACTTATAAACCAAACAAATTTCAGTTAATTGTTTATCACAACATAAGTATTTACAATTCCAGACAAAACCCTTTTCCATCTGTCCATAAATGCTCAGGTGACATCACTTATGTCTTAGGATGTGGTACCTCTGATTGCTTGGTACAGCAATGAAATCTGGTTGTTTTAGTCAAAATTGGGCTCAAATCTATATTTAAAATCTCTGTTAAGGGCCAAACTTAAATATTTTAAGTTCCAATCCAACACATTCCTGTTAACTCTCATGGAAAGTTTCCAGTTTTTACAAAAACCTGGAGTTTCACAACCCTGTCACATGCTTACTTGTGATAGATGAGTAATGGCACAACGAAGAGCATCTGGAAGAAGCAGCGTAATGCACTTATCTCTATGGCGTGGACTTCCTGGAGGGTTTTCACCAAAAGGGAAATGACAGAGAAGAAAACTGTGGACAGGAAAGCATAGAACAATCCCAGACCTGGACATCGCTTTGGCTTCTCTGGTCCATGTGAAGATAAAAGAGAGAGAAAAGATAAAGTAAAACATTCAAGCAATTGTGTTCTTCTTTGAAAAGATTATGAACAGTTAATATATTTTACTTGTTCTATCAGGAGTCATCTGTAACACTTTGAACTGGGCTTGGGCTGTTCCAGCAGGAAAACAACATTTCTAATGAAACAACTGTGTAATGTCATTAAAGGTGCTGTAAAGTAGCTTTCAAACTGTTTGACCCCACTCAAATTTATCTTTAGCTACTTAACTGGGAATTGTTGACATGAGCATGTTTTTTGTGAATAGTGTTTTTATTGTTTCAGCCTTGCACAGACACAGATATCGCGTTTCTCGTGTTTTTGTGTAGACAGAAAAAATGCAACTTTTTGAGAATGATTATACCATAACCCACCTCTTAAGGGCATTCCTCTTTTTTTTTTTCATTTACATTTGTCTCGCAGAATACAAGTTTTATTCTGCACCTTGCTTTCCTGGTTTGGGTTTACTTTCATGGCGGTGTTACAAAGCCACATACAGGCAGCGCTTCAGGTCGTTTGTGTGTGTGTTTCTGTGTACCGTAGATGTAGACATTTTTAGAAACTGTCTCATGTTTATGAGATTATTTGAAAGCCTTAAAATTTAATTCTTCAAACTGAGGAAATAAAATCTACAACAGGTAAGATATTAACTGTTCACAACTTTTCCGCATAGCACCTCTTTATAAGATCTGAATGACTTGACCTAAAATATTTTAGAGTTGTCTCGAAGCACATCTGTCCAGCTGCTACTGATGCTCGATTCACAATGATACCAAAGCCTTTACAATAATCTTAAAAGTAACAGAAGGATTATTAAGGTTATTAATACAGGGAAATTATATTTAATGCATCAGAAAGTTGATCAATAAATAATATATTCCTTTCACATCCAGTACTTTTAACTCCATGAAACAAAACGGGTTGTAAAAACTACAAACAAAAGACCTACAAAATATTGTACAACCTGCCCCTAAGGGATACAATCTCATTCTGAATTTTTCATAGTCTTCATTATGTAACCTTCTTCACAGTGTATCTTCAACAGGAATGTTATGCACATGAATTTGAAAAAGCGCCTGAAGTTTTTATTTGCTAAACCAGAGGAAAGTTGTTGCTTTCATCCAACTTATTAATCTAACACAAAAATCTCTGTAATGTCACACACTAGATTACTGGTTCCCAAAGCTGTTTGTGGCATCTTTATATCCACGTATAACTTATTATTGTTTGTACATTTTCACCTTCAATATATGGGATCACAAGTTTGTTTGGCCGTTATCAAACGTTTCAAAAGTTGAAAAGTTTGGGAACTATTACACTAAATGCAAGTTGAGGTATGTTTAATAAAACAATAATTACCTCAGCATTACAGCGGTAAACTAGAGAAAGCGCATTTCCTGCAAAAATGTAGTGTGAAGAACTTGATGAAAAACAGCTGAAATGTAGCTGAAATAGAAGAATAAGCCAGAAGCAAGCATAAAAAACATACATTTGCTGAGAAATTAGCACAAAAATAAGGAAATGAACAAAAAAGCTGAAATTAGCTGAAACAGCTGAAAAGAAGTTGAAATGGCAGAAAGAAGCTTAAACTATCAGAAGGAAGTGTAAGGAGCTGAAATGAGCTCAGAAAAAGTGGAATTAGCCGAGAATGCAACAATTAACATAACACAGCTAAATAGTAGCTGAAATAGCAGAAAAACAGCTGAAACTAACATGAAAAATGAAATTAGTAGAACAAAGTTATTTAGGCTGAAACTAGAAGAAATTATAGAAAAAACTATCTAAAAATAGCTGAAATGTGCTAAAAAAAAGCAAGAAAATTAGCTGAAAATGTAGAACGAGCTGAAATGAGCCAAAATAAGTTAGAAGAAGCACCATAATGTTGTAGTTAGCAGAGAGAATCTAAAATGAGCACAAAACAGCTAAACAAACAGCTGAAAGTAGCTGAATTTTTTTTAAATTTGCACAAGGAAGCTGAAAGAAGCTGAACCAGAACAAAATGTGAAAGGAGCAGAAAAAAAATTCTAGAAAAACTATTTGTGAACAGACTAAATCAATTGATTGATAAACAAAATATTCTAAGTAGCTGGGTTTAGAGCAAAAAACTCAACATCAATGGCTCTCATGGAATTAATAGATAAAATAACTACCGCTGTCAATCAAAAACAATATACCAGTAGTATTTTTGTTGATTTAAAAAAAGCATTTGATACTATTGACCACACAATTATCTTTGAAAATTTGAACAAATAATGTATGGTATTAGAGGACCAGCATTACAGTGGGTATCTAGCTATTTGAATGATAGAAAACAGTTTGTACAAATAAATGGTGTAAGATCTGACCTCTGCAATATCCCATGTGGAGTTCCTCAAGGCTCTGTACTTGGACGAAAGTTATTTATTCTATATGTGAATGACTTGGTAAATGTGTCAGGACTCCTTAAAAAATGTGTCCTTTTTGCAGATGATACCACATTTTTTTGTTTGGGGAAAGATGTAGAACAGATGGAGTTGATGAAGACAGAATTTGTTAAAGGGGACCACACATTCAAAATTCACTTTTTAATGTTTTTTTTACTGAACTTTGGGTATGTACTTCATAAAAAAACAGTCCTAGTGCTAAAAAAATGCACCCAGTGGTTTATTTACTCTAAGTAGATTTATTTATCTTAGATAGAAACACTCCGATTGCACTTCCTGCGGTTTGTGACGTCACAAACCGTAACCACAACCCACACCAAACCTGAGTCCAGCCCCTCACCTAGCAACCCCTGGTGCGGCTCAACCCACTTCAGTATAAAAAACGTCACGGTTGCCGAGCAGTTTAGGAACTGACCTGGCGGTCATTTATTTATTTATTCATTTATTTAGCCCCCGGGGGGGCTATGGGCTCAGCCCTGCTCCAGCCAGCAGCACATCTTGAGTAAAACCAGAATGTTTTATTACCTTGTTTGAATGAACTCTGTCTCGTTGAAACTGTGCACACACACTCTCGCGGTTTGGACTTGTTTCTTATATGATGAAGGACTGCTCTTGCACAACTGTCAGTTTGGTTGAGCGGTTACGACACTTGAGCGGCACGCAGGAGACCAGAGTTCGCATCTTGTCAACGGCATCGTTTTTTTTCCCCCTTTTTATTTAAAGCCTTTTGTTTCGGAGAAATCGGGGTGAAACTAGATATATACATCGACATAATAATACTTTATAATTGTTATTTTTACGTTTTAGTTCAATTTTTAGTGTAATATCGCTCCCAACGCGCAGCCGGCAGAAAACTGTGCACACACACACACTTACTCGCGGGACGACAGTCTGTACCATCAAGCACCACTGATCGATATATTTTCAGATTAGCAACTTATTTATTTTAAGAATACCTTTCACTTCATCAAAATCTAATCAAAACTTCAGCGTTCTAAATGTAGGTGGTTGTGATTGTTTCTTATACGATGAAAGACTGCTTTTTGCATAACTGCCCGGTTGGTCTAGAGGTAGTGAATTGGACTCGTTATCCGAAGGACACGGGTTCGCTTCCCGGTCGCGGCATCTTTTTTTTTTTTTTTTTCCGGAGAGATCGGGCTGCAGTTAGCTGCTGGCTTTTGAGGACAGTGTGGGTCCGGTCCGGTCAGAGGTTA
>JBBPBX010014254.1:11449-30896 GCA_038048925.1 Garcialebias charrua
CTACCGTTAACCTCCCCACCTGCTCTGATCCGTGTGACCCGGCGACCCACTCAGCCCCGTGGATCCAGGCTCAGGATCCACGTGTTCTGGAGCGGATTACACCCAGCCAAACGTTTACCACTGAAACAGGCGAAGCTATGAGCCAAACCTTCAAGCCAAACAGCTTTTGGCCTCGACTGACGGTGCTCTGGTCCTGCACGATCTCTCAGAGTATGTGTTGTGACTGACTCTCAGCTACTACCACACTGAGGTTTAGCTCCACATCTAGCAAATTAACTGTGCTGTACACATGTTTGCTGTGGTGTCCATCTTGAAGTGGATGGATGGTTGCATAGATGAATGGATGATGGATGGATAGATGGATGGATACATGGCTGGATGGATGGTTGCATAGATGATGGATGGATGGATACAGTAGATAGATGGATGGAATCATGGCTGGCTGGCTGGCTGGATGGATGGTTGGATAGATAGATGTGTGGATAGATGGATACATGACTGGATGGATGGATGATGGATAGATGGATGGTTGGCTAGATAGATGGTTGGATAGATGGTTGAATAGATGAATGGATAAATGGCTTCATGGATGGATGGGTAGATGGTTGGATAGATGGTTGAATAGATGAATGGATAAATGGCTTCATGGATGGATGGGTGGATGGATGAATGGGTGGATATATGATGGATAGATGGTGGATGGGTGGATAGATTGACGGATGGATGAATAGATGATGGATGGATTAAAGATAGATGTCTTAATGGCTGGATGATGGACGTATGGCTGGGTAGATGGCTGAATTGATGGATGGATGGAAAATTGATGGATGGATAGATGATGGATGGCTAGATGGCTTGAAGGATGGATGATGGATGGTTGGATGAAAGATGGATGATAGATGGCTTGATGGATGGATGATGGATGGTTGGATGAAAGATGGATGGATAGGCTTGATGATGGATGGATGGTTGGATGGATGGATGGCTTAATGGCTGGATAGATGGCTTGATGGATGGATGATGGATGGTTGGATGGAAAGATGGATGGATAGGCTTGATGGATGGATAGATGGCTTGATGGATGGATGATGGATGGTTGGATGGATGGATAGATGGATGGATAGGCTTGATGGATGGATGGTTGGATGGAAAGATGGATGGATGGCTTAATGGATGGATAGATGGATGGATGATGGATGTAAGATGGATGGATAGGCTTGATGGATGCGTGGATAGATGGTTGGATGGATGGATGGCTTAATGGATAGATAGATGGTTTGATGGATGGATGATGGATGGTTGGTTGGATGAAAAATGGATGGATAGGCTTGATGGATGGATGGATGGATAGATGGTTTGATGGATGGATGATGGATGGTTGGTTGGATGAAAAATGGATGGATAGGCTTGATGGATGGATGGATGGATAGATGGTTGGATGGAAAAATGGATGGATGGCTTAATGGATGGATAGATAGATGGATGGATAGATGGCTTGATGGATGGATGATGGATGTTTGGATGAAAGATGGATGGATAGGCTTGATGGATGCATGGATAGATGGTTGGATAGATGGATGGATAGAAAGATGGATGGATGGTTTAATGGATAGATAGATAGATAGATGATAGATGGCTTGATGGATGGATGATGGATGTTTGGATGAAAGATGGATAGATAGATGGATAGATGGTTGGTTGGATGGATGGATGTTTGGATGAAAGATAGATAGATGGATAGATGGTTGGTTGGATGGATGGATGGATGCTTTCTTAATCCCAGGGGAAACAAGAATTTTGAGAACAGGTCAAGACCAAAAGCTGAACAGAAGCAGAAGTACGTCCCTCAAAGTTTCACTTAAATCAATGTTTCATGAGATATTTTGCTAACAGACACTCTGGACAGAAGTCGAAACGTTTTCTGCAACAAATAAAGTCCAGTTGATTCTGTATTGAACGCCTTTTTTGATTTCATCATGTCCTGGACGACTGAGAATCTTCACCAGCATAACAGACACTCACACAGAACAAACAAACGATACACTTTGTCATATTTGAGTGTGAAATAAAAACAGCTGGTGGAAGGAGTTCGAGTCGTCTGTGTGTTCTGATTCAACTTGTTCACAACAAGCTACGAGTTAGCAAGTAAAAAACATTTAGTGCAGGCTCAAGAAGCAGAACCAGCCGCTCATTGTTACAAAGAGCAGAGAAGAAATAAACTGACTATAAAACAGCTTGTTGACTTTATATCTAATTATATAGCTACAGTCACAAATAAAAACATTACAAATAAAAACATTACAAATAAAAACATTACAAATAAAAACAGCTCATCACAAAGTGGTTTGTTTTAAATCCGTTTTAAATGAACCAACGTGTCGATGTGTTTGTTTCTGACCGGGAATATTGTACGTTTTTACGTAGAATTGTAGTTTGGCCGCACCGTTTTGTAACTTGTAACAAAATAATTGATGTAAAATTTGTGATAAAACTGTAAAAATAAATAATTAATAAATAAATAAATGCGGACGTGACGTTTTTGTCACATCGTCCTGAAGGAGCCGATGGGCGGAGCTTCAGCAGCAGCTGTGGTCAAAGGGTCAGAAAGACTGGAGGAGTTTGTTTTGAACTCTGAGCGTGCACACACACACACACACACACACACACACCTTCATCCTGCTCTCTCAGCAGCTTAAAGCAGGATCAGACTCAGGAGCCTCTCTCTCCGGCTGCAGAGCCTCATCTTTCATGCTGAGGAGAGGCAGTTAGGGAGAAGTGACCCTTCCTCATCCTCCTCTTCCTCTCATCTCAACAAGGTTGGCTGAAAACACACACCACCGCTGCATCCTCCCTCCCTCCCTCCCTCCATCTCGTCACTTCCACTCCGTGCGTCTCCTCTCATCAACATGTGGCGCTGCACAGCTGATCTTCGGCTGCTCTTCGGCTCCCAGCAGGCTGCGGACCGGCAGGCCCGCTTGTCAATAAAGGAGTCTCAGAAACAGCGAGGCCTCCAGCTCCACAGCAAACTGGACCCCCCCCCCACCCCCAACACTCGTTGAGCAAGCAGAAGAGAAAACTAGAAAGAGGCGAGGAATGTGAGGAAAAGCAGAGAGGAACGTAAAAGATGATTTGTCTTGAAATCTGTGGAGCAGAGCGATCAGAGGAGCCGTGTGTGTGTGTGTGTGTGTGTGGGGGCGGGGTGTGCGTGTGTGTGTGTGCACGTGCTGGGAGGTGACATTGAGAGTGCGCCGTTTCAAGGACAACATGGAAATATCACACAGAGTCGCCACGAGGCCGATATGAGCAGCTTCAGCTGATCCTGTTACACTTTTACTGAAACAGAAGAGAAACAAACAACTTCCTGCTCACATGTCTGACTTCAAAAACACAAAACTACAAAAAAACTAAACTACAAACAGAAAAAAGCCTTTTCTTTCATACAAACTGCTCATTTTAATGTGTTTTCTTGTCCGTTAGTAATTAAATCAGGATCTTGTTGCTTAAAACGTAGCTTCATTTGAGAACTTCATTTTATTCTGACAGAAATGGGTTAAAAACCTGAAATTTACATGTTTGTTTCCGGTTGTTTTGAACAGCCGAGAGTTAAAAACCTGAAATTTACATGTTTGTTTCCGGTTGTTTTGAACAGCCGAGAGTTAAAAACCTGAAATTTACATGTTTGTTTCCAGTTGTTTTGAACAGCCGAGAGTTAAAAACCTGAAATTTACATGTTTGTTTCCGGTCGTTTTAAACAGCCGAGAGTTAAAAACCTGAAATTTACATGTTTGTTTCCAGTTGTTTCGAACAGCCGAGGGTTAAAAACCTGAAATTGACATGTTTGTTTCCGGTTGTTTTGAACAGCCGAGAGTTAAAAACCTGAAATTGACATGTTTGTTTCCGGTTGTTTTGAACAGCCGAGAGTTAAAAACCTGAAATTGACATGTTTGTTTCCGGTCGTTTTAAACAGCCGAGAGTTAAAAACCTGAAAATTACATGTTTGTTTCCAGTTGTTTCGAACAGCCGAGGGTTAAAAACCTGAAATTTACACGTTTGTTTCCAGTTGATTTGAACAGCCGAGAGTTAAAAACCTGAAATTTACATGTTTGTTTCCGGTTGATTTGAACAGCCGAGAGTTAAAACCTGAAATTTACATGTTTGTTTCCAGTTGATTTGAACAGCCGAGAGTTAAAAACCTGAAATTTACATGTTTGTTTCCGGTCGTTTTAAACAGCCGAGAGTTAAAAACCTGAAATTTACATGTTTGTTTCCAGTTGTTTTGAACAGCCGAGAGTTAAAAACCTGAAATTTACATGTTTGTTTCCAGTTGTTTCAAACAGCCGAGGGTTAAAAACCTGAAATTGACATGTTTGTTTCCGGTTGTTTTGAACAGCCGAGAGTTAAAAACCTGAAATTTACACGTTTGTTTCCAGTTGATTTGAACAGCCGAGAGTTAAAAACCTGAAATTTACATGTTTGTTTCCGGTTGATTTGAACAGCCGAGAGTTAAAACCTGAAATTTACATGTTTGTTTCCAGTTGATTTGAACAGCCGAGAGTTAAAAACCTGAAATTTACATGTTTGTTTCCGGTTGATTTGAACAGCCGAGAGTTAAAAACCTGAAATTGACATGTTTGTTTCCAGTTGTTTTGAACAGCCGAGGGTTAAAAACCTGAAATTTACACTTTTTTCCAGTCGTTTTGAACAGCCGAGAGTTAAAAACCTGAAATTTACATGTTTTTTCCAGTCGTTTTAAACAGCCGAGAGTTGTAAACCTGAAATGTACACGTTTTTCCGGTCATTTTGAACAGCCGAGAGTTAAAAACCTGAAATTTACATGTATGTTTCCGGTTGTTTTGAACAGCAGAGTTGTTTTTTCCAGTAATTTTAAACAGCCGAGAGTTAAAAACCTGAAATTTACATGTTTGTTTCCGGTCGTTTTAAACAGCCGAGAGTTAAAAACCTGAAATGCACATTTGTTTCCGGTCGTTTTAAACAGCCGAGAGTTAAAAACCTGAAATTTACATGTTTTTTCTGTCGTTTTAAACAGCCGAGAGTTAAAAACCTAAAATTTATATGTTTTTTCCAGTTGTTTTAAACAGCCGAGAGTTAAAAACCTGAAATTTACATGTTTTTTCCAGTCGTTTTAAACAGCCGAGAGTTAAAAACCTGAAATTTACATGTTTTTCCGGTCGTTTTAAACAGCCGAGAGTTAAAAACCTGAAATTTACATGTTTTTCCAGTCGTTTTAAACAGCCGAGAGTTAAAAACCTGAAATTTACATGTTTTTTTCCAGTCGTTTTAAACAGCCGAGAGTTAAAAACCTGAAATTTACATGTTTTTTCCAGTCGTTTTAAACAGCCGAGAGTTAAAAACCTGAAATTTACATGTTTTTCCGGTTGTTTTAAACAGCCGAGAGTTAAAAACCTGAAATTTACATGTTTTTCCGGTCGTTTTAAACAGCCGAGAGTTAAAAACCTAAAATTTACATGTTTTTTCCAGTCGTTTTAAACAGCCGAGAGTTAAAAACCTGAAATTTACGTTTTTTTCCAGTCGTTTTAAACAGCTGAGAGTTAAATACCTGAAATTTTAAAAACCTAAGATTTACATGTTTTTTCCAGTCGTTTTAAACAGCCAAGAGTTAAAAACCTGAAATTTACATGTTTTTTCCTGTCGTTTTAAACAGCAGAGAGTTAAAAACCTGAAATTTACATGTTTTTCCGGTTGTTTTAAACAGCCGAGAGTTAAAAACCAGAAATTTACATGTTTTTCCGGTCGTTTTAAACAGCCGAGAGTTAAAAACCTAAAATTTACATGTTTTTTCCAGTCGTTTTAAACAGCCGAGAGTTAAAAACCTGAAATTTACGTTTTTTTCCAGTCGTTTTAAACAGCTGAGAGTTAAATACCTGAAATTTTAAAAACCTAAAATTTACATGTTTTTTCCAGTCGTTTTAAACAGCCAAGAGTTAAAAACCTGAAATTTACATGTTTTTTCCAGTCGTTTTAAACAGCAGAGAGTTAAAAACCTGAAATTTACATGTTTGTTTCCGGTTGTTTTGAACAGCCAAGAGTTAAAAACCTCGGCTGAGTGCGTACCCAGCGTGCGGCGCTGCTCTTCATCAACACCACAGTGGATTTTAATTGAATCTTTACGCTAATCGCAGCATCACCCGCTCCGTTTCCCCCCTCCTGAGGAGACGCTCCACTGCAGCCATCTTTACTGCTGGATGTTCGCCTGCTGGTCGGTCATTAGGCGCCACTCTGCCCCCCCAGCAAGAGAGGGGGCAGATTAGCGAGGAATAAAACAGCCGAGGCCAGAAGCTAATCGCTCACGTCTGTGCGGAGGAGCTGCAGGCTTCAGAGCGGGAGCGGCCATCTTTCAACGTCTCTGCTGGACTCGCTCCAACTCTTTGACCTTCGGCTGCTGCTTCCTGCTACTCGGCTGCATTAAGACCAGCCTTCCTCGGAGGAATGCATGTCGCCCGCCAGCTGTCCGGGTTAGAGATCATCTCGTGATGAGAAATAAAGTTGTGGTCGTTTTGGTCAAACCTCATAAATGACGTGAAGAACAAGATGTGTTAGTGCTAGCATGTTGCTAATGACTTTCAGCTTTTCCCACACCAGGTTTCAGCTACAAAGAATGGCTGAATGTGTCTGGTTTTTGTTTGCCAATGTTGGTTAGGTGTTGCAGCCATCTTAAACACATTAAAGTTTCTTCAGCTTTTTCAAAACTTTGCCCTCTTTGAAATCGGCTTCAGCTACTTTAGCTTTTGGTTACAGTACTGCTGTTTAGCAAATCTTCTGCTATGTTTATTCATTAGCCCTTACTAGGCTAATGGCTTTTAGCCGACTTTTTAACACTTTTAGCTTTAAGCTAACCTTCTACTGCTTTTAGCTATCAGCCATAACTATGCTCCTTTCAGATTTTAGCTGGTCTTTTAAACAATTTTAGCTTTTTGCTACTTCTGGTTTCTGTCTAGTCTTTTGCTACTTTTAGATAGCTTTCAGTTACTTTGAATTTTTAGCTTGTTGTTGAATAATTTTAGCTTTTAGCCAGCTTTTGGCTACTTTTAGATTCTAGCAAGACTTTTGATACTTTTAGCTACTCTTTTACTACTTTTAGCTATTAATGTGCTACTTTAGCCTTGTCTTTAATCTTTTCCTTCTAAAAAGCTTTTTGCTTCTCTTTTTTCGTCGTTGCTGCTTTCAGCTTTTATTTAACTAACCACTTGCTGCTTTTAGCTACCATTTGTTACTTTTGGCTTTTGGTGAGCCCTTAGATACGTTTAGCTACTGGCTTGCTATGGTGGCCATCTTGAATGGGTTGACCCCTGAAGTTAATCAGCTTTAGAGGTACATTTAATGTTAACCCTTTGGGGCCGTCACTAAAGTCTGTCCTCTGGTTCATGAGATATTTTGCTAACAGACAAACAGTAACTAGCACCACGCGAGTCCCACTGCATCCCTCACAGGACCAGACTGGATCCAGGTTTATGAGACTCAAAATCTCTGGGTTGTGATGAAACAAGGAGCGTTTCGAGGAGAAGTGAGGAAATGACAGGGTGGGGTCGGTTCAGGCGCCTCGCGGCTCTCGAGCCTCTATAATTAGCCGAAGATGATCAAACGGCTTTTAATGGGTTTGTGTGAAAACAGCCGACTGTTTGAGATTTCTGCTCCGAGACGTTGGTATCACAACAAACTGAAGAAATTCTCCAGAGGAAGTGATGGGTTTTTATCTCCGATCAACACGAGTTATTAAAAAAAAAAAACATCCCAGAAGAATCTGGAGGCAAAACTCAGGAAACGTCTCTGAAATCCCAAAATCAACGTCATGAATTTACACGATGAATTCAGGATAAAAAGAGACATTAATATTGTCAAATCATAAAGTTGTGAAAAAAAACTCTAATGAGACTGAGATCTGGTGCAGAAAGTTCCATTTAGTCTCAACAATTATTCAATTCAATTCAATTCAACCTTTATTCAGTCAGGTAAATCTTATTAAAGTGTTAAATCTAATTAAAGTGTGGGTGAAAGACGACGGCTGACGATGGTTTGAACATCACAAATGTGACGTTTTATGTTTTATATGAACAAGTTTTGATTCAGAAACACCCGCTGACTTTCAGCTTTTGTAACTTTTAGCTTCTGTAATTATTTAACTTCATTAAAAAATAACTTTCCTTCATAGTAATCAGTTGAAATTTATTGTTCAGAGAAAACTTACTTTTTCTGCTTCAGCTCTGCTACTTAACACCAGCCTTTTAGCTATCAGCTATGCTCCTTCTAGTTTTAAGCTGGTAAATCAAAAAGGCGTTCAATTCGTTGGCAGCACGGTGGCACAACTGGTAGAGCTGCTGCCTCTCAGCGAGAAGGTTGCCGGTTCAAATCCCGGTCCGGGGCCTTTCTGGGTGGAGTTTGCATGTTCTCCCCGTGCATGCGTGGGTTTCCTCCGGGTACTCCGGTTTCCTCCCACAGACCAAAAAACATGCTTGTTAGGCTGATTGGTGACTCTAAATTGACCCTAGGTGTGAGTGTGAGAGTGGATGGTTGTTTGGTGTGAGTGAGACAGGTCCCTCTTGTAAATGAGTCCCCGTGACTCAACGAGGCTAGCCTGTATAAATAAAGGTTGAATGAATGAATGAATGAATGAATGAATGAATTCAAGATCAACTGGACTTTATTTGTAACAGAAGACGTTTCGCTTCTCATCCGAGGAGCTTTATCAATTCAATGAACTAGACTGTGTGTCAGCGTGTGGATTTATAACAGAAGTCACGCACCATCATATGTAAATTGCAAGCTGAGGTAACACATACATGTAAATTGACAGATCACACCTTAACAGTAGGGAGTTCCCTTGAAGTCTCTGACAGAAGACACAACAACTGTATGTAAATTGACAAAAAACACCTCACAGCCCAACAACAGAGGCTTCTCAACAAACTTTGTTAGTCTAATTCACAGACAAGACACCTCTGCTCCCATCCGGTGTAAGACGTTTGTGAATCAGCCCCAAAACTGAGTTGTAAGTCTTGGAAAGTTGAAATCTCAGACCTCCTCCTCTGTTAAGAGAAGGTTTTTCTCTCTTAACATACAAAGCTTCCTTCACACCTCTCTCAAACCATCTGTGTTCTCGGTCCAAAATTTGCACATTTTCATCCTCAAATGAGTGTCCCTTGTCCGTGAGGTGAAGGTGAACAGCTGAGTTTTGTCCAGAGGTGGTGGCTCTCCTGTGTTGGGACATTCGTTTGTGAAGAGGCTGCTTCGTTTCTCCAATGTAATGGTCTGAGCAGTCCTCGCTGCACTGGACTGCATACACCACACCACTCTGTTTGTGTGTGGGGGTGTGATACATTTTAGTTAACATTATGCCATTTTTAGCTTTTAACTGGCACTTTTGATTCATTTAACATTTGGCTAGCTTTTTGATACTAAGCTAACCTTTTGCTGCTTTTGGATCAACTTTTGCTACTTTTACCTTGCAGCTAACTTTTTATTGCTTTTTAGCTAGCATTATGCTACTTTTTGCTTCTGACTTGCTTTTTGATATATTTAGCTTCTAGCTAGCCTTTTGCTACTTTTAGCATTCATCCAGCTTTTTGATATGTAACTTCTGGTTAGTTTTTTGCTACATTTAGCATTCAGGTAGCTTTTGTTAATTTTTAGTTTGTGATTTGCTATTTTTGGCTTTCAGCTCCCCTTTAGCTCTTTTTAGGTTTTAACTAGATTTAATGGCTCCGTTTCAGCTTTTGCAACATATTTCGGCTGCTATTCAACATTGCTGCAAAATCCTGGTCAGGAAGTAAAAATCTGCGCAGCACGGAACGTTCTCGGTTCTGTCTCTGCATCTTTTCTCTCTGTAGCTCAGACGGAGGAAAGTCTTGTTTTGTTTTCCCTTCAGGTACTTCAGCTGAGAATCATCGGTTGTTTACAATGAAGCTCAGACAACACCTGGAACTGAACCATAAAGTAGGAGGAGCCTAAAGGTAATGAGTGAGAAAGGAGACGTTTTAATCTCATTTCCGTTCTGTGGAGATTGCAGCCGCTCCTCCTTTAGTCCCCTGGTTGTGTCTCTGTGTCCTTGTCCCCCGTCTCCTTGAGAAACTGCTGGAAACGGAACATCATGAGCAGCCCGAGCCTCTCTGGGAGGGTTCAGTTACACCGCAGTGCTTCCATCTACAGCTCACAGCTTCATCACTTCGCTCAGGAGGAAGAGATGATCGTCTGAAATTAAAAAAGGAGGGAACAGGATGACGTCTGCCATGCCCCCGTTTCCTGTCAGGATGAATCCTTGACAGGAGGCGTTCGGAGGATGTGCGGATTTCTGCCGACTGTTGCTTCAAAACTGTTTCTTCACATCGGGATGAGTCATGAGGACTTCTTGACCTGCTCAGATCATCACAAGCCGAACAAGAACAGACTCGTTTTCTCAGATTGTCCTCAATGTCCTCCTGAGACGAGCCCAACGAGATAAAACGCGATCCAGCAGAAAGCGTCCGGAGATAAACAATGAAAGCATTTGATGTGAACGACTCTCAGCTGCTGCCACGCCAGATTTTAGCTCAGCATCTATAAAACTGTCTGAATTTTAGCTGTTTTTGTGTCGGCTAAGGTCACATCTAACCAGACACAAGAAGAGACAAAGAAAAGTGCTAAAAAAAGACAAACGTGATGGCGCTGAGGTGTCATGAAGGAATCCTGCTGCGTGCACGTTTTGTGTGTTCTTGTTCAGGGACACAACATTCAGCTGAAGACGGGTCCAATCAGGTGTAAAGAGAACAAACAGCCCGGAGAACGTTCTGTTCTTGAGCTTTCTGCAGACTACAGGAGAGAATCGGACACGTTTCTCCTGCCGCCGACCTTTTGAGCAAATAAAATAAAACGTTTGAGTCTCTGATCCTCTGAAGCAGTGGCTGAACACCGAGACGAGACCGGGGGGGGAGGACAAGGTTCTCCTCAGACCAGTCCACGCACGGTCCTGTGGATGAAACGAGTGGCACCATAAAGGTTGTGTCCTGTGCTCGATGTGGGGATCACAAAAGACCCGTTACCGTCTTCACCATCGAACCACCGGGGCCAACAATCCTCCAACCTGATGACTTTTGTCCAAATGTGTGGAAGTTTTGTCTATAAAACATTGACGATCACCGACAGTCAGCAGAAACACAACTATACTGACCAGGGCTAGCTAAAAGCTAGTAAAAGGCTAGTTAAATGTAAAAATAGAAAAAGTTAGCTAAAAGTAGAAAAAGGTTAGTTCAAGCCAATAGTAGTAAAAGGCTAGTTAAAATGTAAAAATAGAAAAAGTTAGCTAAATGTAAAAAAGGTTAGCTAAAGATAATAGTAGTAAAAGGCCACTAGTTAAAAGGTAAAAAAATGAAAAGTTTAGCTAAATGTAGAAAAGGTTAGCTAAAAATAATAGTAGTCAATTGCTAGTTAAAAAGAAAAAATAGAAAGTTAGCTAAAACTAGAAAAAGGTTAGCTAAAGATAATAGTAGTAAAAGGCCACTAGTTAAAAGGTAAAAAAATGAAAAGTTTAGCTAAATGTAGAAAAGGTTAGCTAAAAATAATAGTAGTCAATTGCTAGTTAAAAAGAAAAAATAGAATGTTAGCTAAAAGTAGAAAAAGTTTAGCTAAAGCTAACAGTAGTAAAAGGCTAGTTAAAATGTAAAAATAGAAAAAGTTAGCTAAATATAAAAAAGGTTAGTTCAAGCTAATAGTAGTAGTATGAGGCTAGTCAAAGGGTAAAATAGCTAAAGTTTAGCTAAATGTAAAAAAGGTTAGCTAAAGATAATAGTAGAAAAAGGCTAGTTAAAATGTAAATATAGAAAAAGTTAGCTAAAACTAGAAAAAGGTTAGCTAAAGCTAATCGTAGTTTGAAGCTAGTTAAAAGTTAAAAATAGGAAAAGGCTTGTTAAAGGTTGAAAGTAACTTAACAATAGCTAAAACTTAATGAAGCAAAAGATAAAAGCTACATGGTAACCAAAAGTTGCAATGGGTGAGCAAATAATGAAAAGTAGTAGAATTGCTGCTAAACGTAGCATAAGGCTATATAAAAGTTTAACGTAGCAAAAAGACAGCTAAATGTTGAAAAAGGCAAAAGCCTAGCTAATATGTAAAGTCAGAAGTAACAGGATACTGTAGTAGCTAAAAGCTGAGTAGGGAATGTTATCTAAAAACTAATAGAAGCAAAAAGACAACTAAAAGCTGAAAGCTAACAAAACTAGCACACTAGTAGCTAAAAGCTGCAAAGAAAGACAAAAACAGTCCGTATGCAGACGCAGGTTTAAAAAAAGAACGCTTTTGAAGGATGTGAAGAGATCTGAACCTATTTTTACTTAGATAAAGTTAAATACATTGAAAAGTTACAAAAACACAAGTCCTAGCCGAGGCGGGTATGATGGGTGTGGAGGTGCAACCAAATAATGTGCGCGGTGGCCACGAGTACACATTTACACAACACGTATACAGGTATCTAAAAAGGCTAAAAAGCTAAGTCTGGTCCTCTGGACATTCAAAAAACAAAACAAAACAAAGCAAAAAAAATTGTAGACCTGGATTATTGAGCATGCATCAGGGTACATATACAGGTAGTCCTCGGGTTACGACGTTTCGTGGTTACGTCACGCATCTCCATTAAAAAATAATTATTTTGAATTTTTTTATTTTGAAAGCCGAGTTCCGAGTTCCTACCGGTTTTGACGGCAGAAGCAGCGGCACTCAGTGGAAAATTACAGGAGACCTCATCGTTTGGACCGGAGGTTTACGAGGCAGACCGGAGGCAGAGGAGGGGCTAACATGCTAACAGACCTTACTGTAAACACCCTGGACCGCGCGAAGCACAGGCAGCTGCAGATGTTGGTTGAGCAACGAGCTAACATGCTAACACACGGAGGAAGGCTTCACCAGCTCCCAGTAAGAAATTAACTCTTTTTTTCCTTCATTATGGCTCTGAATGTATAAAATAAAAATAAAATAAATGTCACATTTTTGTCATCTGTATGTTTCCCATACAAGACGAAATTCGTCTCTGCATTTAACCCAACCACCACCAGGTGGTGCAGTGGGCAGCCATAGAAAGCGCCCGGGGAGCTGGGGAAATATGTGTCTTTTAATAATTATGTAGGGTACTGTGTTAGGATAGGCTAAGTGCTTGGTAACTGTACGGTACTGTACATGTATATGGGGCAGTATATGTACGTATTTTCCGACTTACAGTGAAATTTGGGTTACAACGGCGTGTGCGAATGGAACTCCGTCGTAAGTCGGGGACTACCTGTATTTAGGTCGTGTAGTTCAAAAATGGCGGCCGCTCGTCTTACTAGTCCTTTGGACGAAAACAGTCAACAACGAGGTTGCGGCTGAAAATTTGCCAACGTTTTGCAATTTTAAGTCGTCAGCTAGCCTCCGACAGTCGTGATGAAGCCTCAAGTCGACGGCAGCAGAGCAAATGTTTTATTCATGGGGATTAGATGCGAGGCAGAGTGACTCACGGAGCCACGGGGACTCTCCAACACGCTCGCAGAACGAGAGCAAAGTTGACAGGGTTTAACCCACCTACACCAACAAACAGAAAGCACATTAAAAGTCAAGTCTGGAATGGCGGCGCTCCTTTTAACGGGATTAAAGAGGGTGCAGGCAGCCCCTGAATGCCCCACGGTGTCGGGTTACGCTCAGATAAAAGAGAGCGGCTTCATGCAGGAAGGTGTTTGCACTCGAGGCTACGCATACCTGAACGAGCAGATGAATTCAAAAAAATATTACAGCTTTGTGGTGAACAGGCTTTTGTTAACTGAAGGTCCTGCATTCCTCCAATACCAGAGATTTTAATGTAGATAATCCTGAAAAATAATATTTGAGTGTTTGGTCAAATTTTGAGAACAACGTTTTGTGTTGTACGCTTTGTGGGAGACTCTCAGCTACTACCACACCAAATTCTAACCCATCATCTGTACAACTGAATGAGTTCTAATCATTTATGCATTTGTGTAAAAACGATTGGCTGTGGCGGCCATCTTGAAGTGGACGGACTCCAAATGTTAAATAGTTGTAGACGTACAACCAGTGATGACTCTCTGAGAGTTTCATTAAAATCCATCCAGTGGTACAAGAGATATTTTGCTAACAGACAAACAGGGTTAACCCCAATGATTTTTGGCAAAGTTTTAAACAAAGATTATGCATGATCAGTTGGAGCTCATAGTGTGTGTAGAAGATACCTCTCAGCTACTACCACACCAAGTTTTACCTCAGTATCTGTAAAATGGATTGATTTATACTCATACATGTATTTTATAAGGTCAGTTGGCTGTGGCAGCCATCTTACGCGGGGTTAACCCCAAAAGGTAAAGTGTTGTAAACACATATCTAATTATTACTTTCTGTGCGTTTCAATAAAATTCATCCAGTGGTTCAAGAGATATTTTGCTAACAGACAAACAGGGTCGACCCCAATGATTACTGCCCAAGTTTTAAACAAAGATTATGCACGGTCAGTTCGAGCTCAGACTGTGTGCAGAAGATAAGTCTCAGTTACTATCACACCAAGTTTTAGCTCAATATCTGCAAAATGGACTGACTTATACGTGTATTCTATAAGGTCAGTTGGCTGTGGCAGCCATCTTAAATTGGATTAACCCTAAAAGGTAAAGTGTTGTAAACACACATCTAAATATTACTTACTGCGAGTTTCATTAAAAACCTTCTGCAGGTTCATGAGATATTTTGCCAACAGACGAGCACAGACGCAATCATTATCTCATTGTTTTGTTGATGGGCGACCATGATAGTTACGGTTATAAAAAAAAGAGCATCTGGATTCAGGACTGACATGCGTGTGCAGGTTGACCCACATCCTGCACAAAGTCTGATGCAACTGAAGCAACGTGCAGCCACGGGTGTGTTGATCTGAACCCACTCACTCCCGAGTCCCAAATCCCTGCCACCGCTCAGGATCTCACCGCTAAATATGTGATGAGCCGAGCTGCACGGAGACGCACACGCACAAACACACACACAGAATAAAGAAAAAGGAGCAGACTCTCGACACCCGGGATAATTAGAGGCTCGGAGACAAAGCCCGGCGTCGTGAGAACACAGCTCTCCCGACGACGACTTGTTTAAATCCTCAGGTCGAGTCGACGGAGTCGCTCCAGGAGACGAGCTCCGGGGAGGAGACAGCCGAGGCCCAACGAGGAGACCCGAGGGACGGACGTCTGCAGAGCGGCAAGAAAGGCGAAAGTGTTGCAAGTGTGGAAATGACGGGTTTTTCTGAGCTGACGGGAGGACTGAGAGGATCCGCAGGACGTCATGAGAAATCAAATTTTAGACTCTAGTCTAGAAATTCAGGAGGTTGATTCCTGCTGATGTTCAACACTTCCAACGTGACTGACAGGACAGAGCGAGGCGGGCGGACATCTTTACAGCTCAGACAGGAAACAGCCTCACAGGAAGAATAAACGCACACAACACATTCATGATTGTCGTTTCCCTCCAGGAGTGAAGCGTGTTCTCCAACACCGCAGAGGAGCAGAGGAGGCCTTCAGGGTAGGGCTGAACAATTAATTGCATTTGCAATAATATCGCAATATGATACAACGAGATTTTCTAATCGCAAAGTCTGCAATTTGACTGGTCAGTGGTCACACGATCTGGTTACGTGACTTGCGAGTGAGTGGAACAAAGTAGAGCAGGGAGAGGAAGAAGTCAACACTGCGCTCTAACTGGTTGCACAATGGCGTCAAGCTCGACAGAAGATGACACATTTGAAAGTTTGGTACCAAAGAGCACGTCCGTTGTTTGAAATTATTTTTGCTATAAAAAAGAAGAAACTGCACAACGACATGTATTGTGCAGAACCTTCCTTGTTGCTGTTGCTACCTCTCGAGGTAACACCACAAATCTTTATCAACATTTAAAAAACACCACAAAGCCATTTAAGATAGTTGCGTGGCTAGAATGCCAACGATCAGTGCATCAACTTCAAGTAAGCAAAGTACCAGCCGACAGGAATCACTGACCGAACTGTTTCAAGGTATTACTCCATTTGAACATAATTCGAAACTGCACGTGGAAATAACTCAAGCAATAATAGAGTTCATAGCGAAAGACATGATGCCCATTAATATAGTGACCAAGCCTGGGTTTACGGCTTTGGTAAACACAATGGATAGGCGGTATAGAATGCTGACGACGTGCACACATTTTAGCCAAGTTGCTATCCTGGAGCTACACAAAAAAACTTGAGAGAAGTTATTTAAAAAATAATTGCGTTTTAAATCGCAATTGCAATTTATAGAAAAAAATAGCAATTAGATTATTTTCTAAAATCGTTCAGCCCTACTTCAGGAGAGATCCTTCAGACCTCCGTCCACTCCGTCTTCCGTCCATTTCCACGACAAAATAAAAAGGGGTACACAGATGTCCTCGGTTGCAGCGGGCGTTGAATAGTAGGGCTGTAGTGATACAATAATCTCACGATATGATACACTATATTCTGCTCGCGATAGGATATATATTGCGATATTCAGCAAACGATACAATTCAATACACTTTTGCGATTTTCTGAAATATTTTAGAGGGACAGAGTGATATTGGTGACATTTTGTGATCGTTATAGACTTGGATTGAATTAATTTAACTGAAAACTGATTAAAAGCACCAACTACACAATACCTGGCTGTGGTTGGACATGGACACAGACTTAGAGTCGACAGCTGGACAAAATGAATCAAAGAAGTAGTGAGAAAACAGGTTTCTTTTAATTGAAACAGTAAAAACTGGAGCTTAGGCTGTGGTGACGGGGTGGTGCCGTTTCAGGTAGGCTCGTAAGTTGGTGGTATTTCCCGAGTTTTTAACACTTGTGTGACACAGCTTGCAGACCGCTAGAGTTTTATCTATAAAGTCGCTATCCTTCTTCTTTCTGAAGCCAAAGTGCACCCACACATCTGCTTTAAAGCAAGAGGGTAATGGAACGATATTCGCCGCCATTACACTGCCCGCACTTCTTCTGTGTAAATCAAGTATCTACTAGGCGGGTAACTTGGCATGAATGCTCTACAGCGACACTAGTGGCTGGATGACCTAATCACTCTCCCGGCGAAGCAAGCAGTGAGTGAGCAGAGTGACAGTTGGATGTTACGATACTTGCGGATGAATATCGATTTTTTTTCTAGGAAAGAAAAAATTTATATATATATCGCAAAATCGATATTATTACACAACCCTATTGAATAGTGAATGTTTGTAGTTTTCAAGATGAGTGTTTTTCTGGACTGGAATTGAAAAAGGGATGTACAGCAAGTAAACTTTAATGTTTTTAGTGCAAGATATGCAAGTGGGTAGGAGACACACCGTAGAAGAACAGAGGTAGTTTGTTTTTTTCTTGTCTGAGACAGAGTGACACGTCCTGGAGAGTGGAGTGAGCAATTCTATCCTCCAGGAGGTGCAAGGGTGGAGCCAGGGGGTAGCCATTTGTGGCCAGGACCACCACAGAATAATCAGCCACCCCAATCATTTGAGTTAACTACTGTACAGTACAATAAAGTTTTGAGTAGCGTTTCCCCAAATCAGTTCCCTTGGCGGGGCGGGGCACTCGTCGTATTTTATTTCCGTGAACACGGGGTGAAGGACGGGACGGAGTCACGTCTGTGTTCGCCTACTAGCTTAGCGCTACTTCGCTGCCATTTTTAATGGACGATGTGGGTGGTGTGGAGTCAGGTTTGTGTTGCTGCCTGTCTGCTAGAGTAGTTCTACGTTGCTGCTGGTTTTCATTGGCTGGGGGGCCAGGGGGTGGGATGGTGGTGGACGGGACGGAATCATGTCTGTAGTGCCCACATGCTAGCTTAGGGCTACATTGTGACTGTTTTTTATGGATGGGGAGGGGGGGGGGAGAGAGAGACAGAATGAAGTCACAACTGTGTTGCCCGCCTGCTAGCTTAGCTCTACATTGCTGCCGGATTTTATCAATGATGGGGGCAGAGTCACGTCTGTGTTGTCCGCCTGCTAGCTTAGCTCTACATTGCTGCCGGTTTTTATCAATGATGGGGGCGGAGTCACATCTGTGTTGCCCGTCTGATAGCTTAACGCCACATTGCTACCAGGTTTTAATCGACGGGCGGAGCGGTATGTCAGTAGCATTTTTGCTAGTGGGTTTGTATTGCGCCACAGGCTAAATCAATACAGACAATTATTGGGGTGTCGGGATGGGGGTGTTTGGTAGACAGGATGCTCAGTTCTGTTGACGGGGCGCCCAGTTTTATAATGGTATGGGACACGCTGTAGTGTAAAATCTAATGACCTCAAATGATTGGGGTGGCCAGTTTACACACACACACATACACACACACATTATACCAATACCTGAACTGCCGCTGGTATCGGGCTCAATACCAGCGTCAAGTACTCGTACTTGTACTCATAAAAACACCCCGATATTTTGGACTGACACATCATTTTCTCTTCCACTTTGCAAATAACTGAGGACTAAAACTGAAAAATGTCCATAGTTTATAGATATTTTAAGACAAACCGGTGACGTCAAGACAAAAGTTTGGCGTTGTCTAAATAAAACAAATACGTCTTTGAATTCCTTGTGTGGTGTTTAAGTACTAACTCATTAACTACTGTGTCTCCAAGTACCAAACTGAAATACTTGTACTTACTGTACGGGAAAAAAAAAAAAGTATCGGAACATTCCCTACATAAAAGCTTCACTCAAAGTATGACTCTCAGCGACTACCACTTATTATCTGTGTAATTTGCTGAGTTAAAACCATTTTTGTGTTTTTCAAAGTCAAACGTGTGTGGCAGCCATCTTGAATTGGATAGACTCTAAAAGTTTATCAGTTGTAGACAAAAACCTGACGTTAACGTTAACCTGACGTGGTCCACACTGCTCTCACCCACCTGGATCAGAAGGACTCATACGTGCGTCTGCTCTTTGTGGACTTCACATCTGCCTTCAACACCATGATCCCCCAAACTCTGATAGACAAACTATCTACACTTGGACTAAGCCCCTCTATTTGTAACTGGGTACTAGACTTCTTAACAGACAGACCACAGTCCGTGAAGATCCACAACTTCTCCTCCTCCACCATAACCCTTAGCACTGGCTCTCCTCAGGGATGTGTGCTGAGCCCCCTTCTGTTCACTCTGCTCACATATGATTGTACAGCCACACTTCCAGGCTGTCATATTGTTAAGTTTGCAGATGATACAGCGGTGGTGGGATGCATTACAAACAATGATGAGTCCAGCTACAGACAGGAGGTGGAACACCTGGAGAGCTGGTGCAAAGAGAACAATCTTCACATGAATGTGAAGAAGACAAAGGAGATGATTGTGGACTTCAGAAGGAACAAACACAACCATGCCCCACTGAAAATAGGTGGGTCTGCAGTGGAAGTGGTCTCCAGCTACAAATACTTGGGTGTACACATGAATG
>JBBPBX010014254.1:34466-51170 GCA_038048925.1 Garcialebias charrua
GGTGGTGCCAGGAGGAGACAAGATTGCAGAAAAGGTTTATGGTGCAGCAGAAATGGCTGGTGTTTACCTTCTGATTGGGGGGGGGGTTGCACTGCAGTGTTATGGGGCTGTTTGCTCTAATAGGAGCATTGTTCTGCTTTGACACACATGTGTTGCACTGCAGGCACCAGAGTCCAGGGACAAGAAGTGATGAGGCAGCAGGAAGACCAGACGCTCAGAGAATGACAGGGTGGGTTTTATCTTCACGATTCGGTTCAGTAAAAACTGCTGTTTTTTTATTTTATCGGTTATGTGTTGTTTGTGACGGGGCGGTTTTAATCTTCACAATTTCAACTGTACGGTTCAATAAAAACTGCTGTTTTTCATTTTATCTGTTGTGAATGTGTTGTTAGTGACGGGCAAATTTTAGCTTCACGATTTCAACCGTACGGTTCAATAAAAACGGCAGTTTTTTTTATTTTATTTGTTGTAAACGTGTTTGTGATGGGGAGGTTTTTACCGTCACAATTTCAAACAAATGTTTCAATAAAAACTGCTGTTTATTTTATTTGTTGTGAATGTACTGTGAATGTACTGCATGTGACAAGGTGGTTTTATCGTCACAATTTCAACCGTACGGTTGAATAAAAACTGCAGTTTTATTTTATTTATTGTGAATGTATTGTTTGTGACGGGGCGGTTTTTATCTTCACAAATTCAAATGTTCGGTTCAATAAAAACTGCAGTTTATTTTATTTGTTGTGAATGTGTTGCATGTGACAGAATGTTTTATTCTTCACGAATTCAACCGTACGGTTCAAATAAAACCTGAAGTTTTATTTTATTTGCTGTGAATGTGTTGTTTGTAATGGGGCGGATTTTATCTTCACAATTTCAACAGGGCTGCCAACTTTTCAAAAAGCCAAAGAGTGAGAATCTTGTTTTTGTGTGTGGGGGTGGGGGTTGCGGCAGCGCGGCAACAGGGTTTGATTGTGCTGGTGAGCTTCACCTGCCCTCATCCTGTTGGCTACATCCTACAATAGAAATTGACTGAAAATGACTCCCTACACTCTACTTTATAGATCTGTGTCAGATTGAAAGACTATTTGATGTTTGAATATGTATGGAGGACCAAAACTGACATAATTAGAAATAAAAAGTAAAAAGAAATATATTAATGGACGAATAAATAACTAAAACATATAAAAACCAATAAATAACTTAAAATGCACCAATTTAATAAAAAAGGAAACCTTTCCTGGATCAGCTCTTCTCCTATTGGTCAACAGACAGGATAAAGCAGGATCCACGTGCAGATGTCTGTGCTGCCTCAGTTTAGTTTAAGGTTTAGTTTAAAACAAAAGCACAGGTGTTTTCCTGTTTGTTTTGTTTTAAACTAAACTTTAAAACTTTAAGTTCATATATTCATTTAATGGTCTATTTATATATTTCTGCTTTTATTTCTAATAATGTCAGTAAGTCCTCCATAAATGTTAGTATTTACCACCTTTTTGACTGTGTTTTAACTGTTACATTGTATGAAGAGCATTTTATGATGTAGGTTTAGTCAAAAATGACAAGAGAAAAGTTAGAGACATTCTTCATTTTCCAGTGGGTTTAGCAGAAAATGTACATATCAACAGCAAAACAGCAACAAAACATAAATACAGTGCCTAAATGGTAAGAAGAGTTGAAAACAATTGAATTTTAAGTGTTTTGAACTGTGTGTTCTTCACACAAAAAGCTGGGAACAGGTGGAATTCCTCAAGTGGTCAGAGGTATCAGTAATAATTGAGAGGCTATTTCTACTGTGTTCTTGGTGTTAAAAAATAAGCTTTACCTTATCTTTCCATATTCTCCATCATCTAGCAACTTGTTCAGCTTAGCCCTGGTGGTGAAGCCAATGTTCAGCTTTCTTCCTGCCAAACAAATAGAGCTAACATAAATACATGTACCGTACTGTGTTATGCTAATGATCAGAGAGACATATTGGACATATTGGACAAGAAGTCATGTGCTGTTGGGCTACTGGGAAAGTCCATCCATCCATCCATCCATCATCTTTACCCGTTTCTTCCATTTTGGGTCACGGGGGTCGCCGGTGCCCATATCCAGCAATCACAGTGCAAGGGGCAGGGTGCACCCTGGACAGGTCGCAAGTCCATCACAGGGCCACATATAGAGACAAACGAGACAAACAACCATTCACTCTCTCACTCACACCTAGGGACAATTTAGAGTTACCAATACCAATTTGGTCTGTGGGAAAGTCATTCTTAATAAAATTAATAAAACTTAGCAGGTTTCTCATCAGGAGGTGACACCATATTGGGTTCCCCCATACTCACTTGTAATATTAGGTATCAAAAATAATCATGAATGATTTTCCAACACTTACCTGGTAAAGGGTTTGCCTTTTCTTTAAAGGGAAAGTCACGAGCCTGTTCACAGCCCTGCAGGGATGTTGGCAGCATGAATTCTTCGCACACAGCTTGCGAATGAATTTTAACATCTGCAACACAGACATTTACAAATGTAAGACAGTGGGTAAAATGTGTTGTACAAACTCCCGGGGCGTCGTCACTACACAAACAAAAGGAACCTGGAGTTTCCACAAAGATTAAAAGAAACATTTCTAATAACTACTAGATAAACTTTTCTGCTAAACAAGAAAAATATTATAAATATGATACATTTTGATCAAATTAATTAAACAACAACCCTGTTACACGACACTGGTAGTGGTGCATTACCACCACGAACTGCTGAGGAAGTGGACTGAAACAATGCAAACAAACAAACACATTAATTAATTAATCATTATTTTACAGGTTTGACTCGAACTTGATCTGATCTTAGTCTAAAAGAAAGATGAAAGGTGGTGGGCCGTGCATTATTATATATATTATATATCAAGGACTGCCAGGCCTTTAATTGTGTCCAGCATCAGAACAGCTGAAGTGAACAGGAGAGGACAAACATGTCTCCTGTTTCTGCAGATGTTCAGCTGACCAACATCTGGCTGCAGTGGAGAAACGTTCAGGAAGTAGAAACTAATTCTCTCCTGGACTCTGTGTCTGTTTGAAGCTCAGCAACGTTCTTCAGAGTCTCCCACTCTGAGTGCAGCCTCTCAAACGTTGGTTCTGCTGAGTTCTGTCCACAGAACCTGCTCCACATCTCAGGTCCAGATGTTCCACTCAGCTGCAGGAGCTTCTAACGGCCCTTAAATCCCCACAAACATGAAGAGGAGAGAAGAAGAAGAACATCCAGGAAGATGTTTCTCTGAACTGACCAACACTTATAAACTGATAAATTATACTATACTATAAACTGATAAATTAAGTAGAATTATTCATTTTGTGATGTAGTTTGAAGGTTATCATTGGTTGAACAAACTGTGAAATAAGGGGCAGATATAATAAGATTTCATCTTCTTTCTGCTCCTTTCATTTTATCCTACTTGTATTCTTGTATCTGATGAAACTGTCTTGTATTGTTCCTTTAAAATGAATGAATAAACATCAAATCAAATCAAACACTTGACTCACAAGAAGTCCACGTGCTTCAGTGAGACGTGTGGAGAAGTTCAGGTGTTTGCAGAGTTCCTGCTGAAGTCCTGAACTCAGCCTCTGTTCTAAAAGTCTGTCACACAGTTCATGTTGAGATGATTTTTAAAGCTTCAACATGTTCCTGTCACTTTCTGTCCACACCATCTGAACACCTCATTTCAGGAAACATCCACCACAAAGCTTCACTGAGCCTTCAACAACTACATCTCCCATGAGGCAGCAGCTGCTGGAGCTAATGCTCATGGGAAATGTAGTTCAGCTTCATGTTCCTCTTCTGAGCTCATGACAGAGTAGTTTGGATCCATCTATGCATTTTCTTCAGCTGCTTTTCTCTGCAGCGTCAGGATCAGTTTGTAAAAATAATTCTCGTTTGTGAAACTGAACGCTGAGCTGAAAGAGTCAGCTGAAACCAGCCGAACAAGCTGAAGCTGATACACAACATGAGCTAAAAGATGAACACTAGCTGAAAGAGTCTGCTGAAACCAGCCGAACAAGCTGAAGCTGATACACAACATGAGCTAAAAGATGAACACTAGCTGAAAGAGTCTGCTGAAACCAGCCGAACAAGCTGAAGCTGATACACAACATGAGCTAAAAGATGAACACTAGCTGAAAGAGTCTGCTGAAACCAGCCGAACAAGCTGAAGCTGATACACAACATGAGCTAAAAGATGAACACTAGCTGAAAGAGTCTGCTGAAACCAGCCGAACAAGCTGAAGCTGATACACAACATGAGCTAAAAGATGAACACTAGCTGAAAGAGTCTGCTGAAACCAGCCGAACAAGCTGAAGCTGATACACAACATGAGCTAAAAGATGAACACTAGCTGAAAGAGTCTGCTGAAACCAGCCGAACAAGCTGAAGCTGATACACAACATGAGCTAAAAGATGAACACTAGCTGAAAGAGTCTGCTGAAACCAGCCGAACAAGCTGAAGCTGATACACAACATGAGCTAAAAGATGAACACTAGCTGAAAGAGTCTGCTGAAACCAGCCGAACAAGCTGAAGCTGATACACAACATGAGCTAAAAGATGAACACTAGCTGAAAGAGTCTGTTGAAACCAGCCGAACAAGCTGAAGCTGATACACAACACGAGCTAAAAGATAAAAAAGATGAACACTAGTTAAAAGTTAAAGAAGAGAATCACTTGCTAAAAGTTAGAAGTAGCTAAACTTTAGCTAAAAGGTGAAAGTAGCATAGAGATTGCTAAATGTAGCAGAAGGCTAGCTAAAAGCTAAATAAAGCAAAAGCCTAGAGCTGTTACATGTCCAGACGTTTGCCTGCATTCACCTTGTTTAATGTTCAGATGATTTTGAGCAAATGCACTAAGTCTTACTTGTGTGTGATAATATATTGTCTAAGGCACTCACATGATTGCATAAACACTTGATAAAAACAGTTGCGATTTATACCATTTGTAAAATAGTTTCAATCAGTATAAGTATATAAAAGCATAATATTCTTCACTTTCCCTCTGCTCCTCCATCCATCTCGTTTTCCTTTCTAACATGTTTGATATTATTTAACCCACTCACCTTTCCTCTCTTTTTCTTCACACCGAGCTCCTGCTCCGTTTCTGCTGCAGGTAAGATGGAAGGTTGGAGCAAAAATACGGACTGATAACAACAACGTGGATGTTCTTGTGCAAAACACCAAGGGTTGTGGTGAAAACGTGGAGCGGACTCATGTATTTTGCCAATACGGAAGTGGAACGGAGTTGAGATTTTGACGTTTATCAGTTTTCAGCGTGAGAAAAGTAAATGCGGCGTGAGAGCGTGTGAAACCCCTCGAATGCGTGTGTCTCACGGTCATTGCGTGAGAGTTGGCAGCCCTGATTTCAATCATACGTTTCAATAAAAACTACAGTTTTTTATTTTACAGTATTTGTTGTGAATGTGTTACATGTGACAGGATGTTATTTTCTTCACAATTTCAACCGTATGGTTCAATAAAATATGCCGTTTTATTTTATTAGTTGTTATTTTATTAGTTGTGAATGTGTTTGTGACGGGGCAGTTTTAATCTTCCTAAAAACTGCAGTTTTTTATTTTGTGAATGTGTTGTTAAGTGACGGGGCAGTTTTTATCTTCACAATTTCAACCGTTCAGCTCAATAAAAACTGCTGTTTTTAATATCATTTGTTGTGAATGTGCTATTTGTGATGGGGAGGTTTTTACCTTCACAATTTCAAACGTACGTTTCAATAAAAACTGCTGTTTTTTATTTTATTTGTTGCGAATGTGTTGTTTGTGACAGGGTGGTTTTATCTTCACGATTTCAACCGTACGGTTCAATATAAACTGTAGTTTTATTTTATTTGTTGCGAATGTATTGTTTGTGACGGAGCGCTTTTTATCTTCACAATTTCAAACGTTCGGTTCAATAAAAATCGCTGTTTTTTGTTTTATTTGTTGTGAATGTGTTGCTTGTGACAGGCGATTTTTTTTTCTTCACGATTTCAACTGTACGTTTCAATAAAAACTGCAGTACAGTATTATTTTATTTGTTGGGAATGTGTTGTGATGCTGAAGTTTTTAGCTTCACAATTCCAATAATACGTTTCAATAAAAACTGCGGTTTATAATTTTAAAGTATTTGTGGTGAGAATGTGTTGTTTGTGACAGGGCGGTTTTTATCTTCACAATTTCAACCGTACGGTTCAATAAAACTGTTGTTTTTGTTTGTTGTAAATGTGTCGTAAACAACAGGCTGAATAGAAGAAAACACTGACAACATCCGGACCGATTCCAGTATGAAGGACCTGTCTGTTCAAAACATAAATCAATCAGCTGAATCATGTAAAAGGTGTGTCATCATTCATTCATTAAAATGTTCGGCTCGTTCAGGACGTTTCAGCTACAACTTTTGTTTTCTACACCTTTAAATTTATACTTTACATTTTTCTCATTAATCAGAACTTGTGAATTTGTTGGTAAACGTTGAGCTCATTTAAATCCACTTTACCACACCTATTTCATTTTTAGCTTTTGTTTTGCTAACTTTAGCTTTTAGCTACTGTTTTGCTAACTTTAGCTTCTGTTCAACTAATTTTAGCTTCTAGCTAATGTTTTGCTGGTTTTATTTTTACGTACTGATTTGCTCAATTTAGTTGTCAACATTTGTTATTGCTAATTTGAGATTTTAGTGTTTGTTTTCTTAATTTTAGCTTTTAGCAACTGTTTTGCTCATTTTAGCGGCTGTGCTGATAATTTTAACTTTTAGCAATTTTGCTGGCTTTCGTTTTCATCTGCTGTTGGGACAATTTTAGTTCTGATTTTCTATTTTGCTCGTTTTAGATTTTAGCCTTTAGCATTTGTTTTGCCATTTTTGTGTTGCCAAAATTAGCATTTCTTTAGCTAATTTTAGTTTTTAACAGCAGCTTTGATGGTTTTACATTTATAGCTACTGTTCCGCTAATTTTAGTTTATAATTTCCAATTCCTTGTATCTTTTGACTAGTTTTGCTAATTTCAACATTGACTCACCATTTTACTAAGTTTATTTTCTAGTTACGGTTTTGTGGTGTTTAGCATTTTGTTGTGGTGCAGCTCAATTTAGCTTTTAGCATTTCTCTAGCTAATTTTAGTTTTTAGCAGCAGTCTTACTAGTTTTAGCTGCTATTTTGATAATTGCAGCTGTTTGAATTACAAATTAGATGAAATGCAAGTTTAATACTGGCCAGACTGAGGAGCTAATGGCTAGTAAGAGTAGGACAAAAGTAGATTTCTTCTGTAATAAATCAACTCAAATCTCTTAAAGTGTATAGCAGTTTATGCCAACGCCTTTCAGATATTTTTCAGCAAGGTTGAAGCGGTAACTTACAGATTCCACCATATTTGTTTACCTACACCAGTGGTCTGCAACCTTTACGATCAAAAGAGCCATTTCTGTACTTAAACATGTCTGGAGCCACAATACCTGCTACAACTGGGACTCTCAACTGGTGGCACACAGACGACCACTTTAATAATAATAATAAACTTTATTTGTATAGCACCTTCCTACAATGCCTTGCATTGACCAAGGTGCTTAACAGGACAGAAAATATTAAAAAACTGGTACAATAAATCAGTGAAAATAGAATAAAAGTAACAGCAATAAAATGAGGCAATGGAAATAAAAAGCTACATACTAAAATTCATTCAACCTTTATTTAGTCAGGTAAATCTTAATACCAAAATACCAGTTCTTAAAATACCAAAGTAATAAAAGTTAAACACTGAAAGCTTTTTCAAACAAGTGGGTCTTCAGTCTGGATTTAAACAGAGTCAGATCAGAGGTGGCACGCAGCTCAAGGGGGAGGCTGTTCCAGGCTTTTGGGCCGGCAACAGAAAGTAACCGTGTTTCCATCTATTTTCATTTCGAATTTTGAGCTAATTTTTGAAATCTCGCAAAAATGTAAATACAAATTAATGCGGATCAGAAGTGTTTCCATCAACTGGCTTGAAGCGCATCTACCAGGCCACGCACAGCGTCATTACGTCAGACGTCAGCGTCATTACGTCAGCGTCATTACGTCAGACGTCAGCGTTACGCATGTCTACAGTAAACAGGAAGTAGCGGTTGAAAACAGAACCCGACCACACATCTCGGCAAAATGGAGAGAATATTTCAGGTATGTGTTGCTATCGGGCAAGTTGTATTTATTCTGTCATGCCAACTAGTTTTAGCGATGTTACATGTTGTTCGGAGCGGAAACAACTGATCAGTCACGTGACGTGAATGTTCGCTACGGCAGAACTGAGTCGGCAAATCTGTTCCCATCTGTCGTTTTGCGCATCAGCTCTTTCGAAACCCCCAAAAACCACCTCAAGCGAGCGTATCAACTTTTGAGCGAATTAGAGGAAGTTAACTCGGTGTCACGTGACCCGGACCAATATGGACGCTTAGAAGTTTGCTCTGCCCCAGGACTCTACTAATTTTCCGATTTTCTACCTCTGACACTTATATTTTGTAAGACATCGAAGATGCCGAAGCCACAACGAGACAAGGAATTTCCTATCTTTACATCGACGGGCAAAACAAGAGCCGCTCAACAGAAAAAACCCGAGGCTAGCGAGGCAGAGCTAGCTGTTGCTAGCCCACCGGAGCTAGCGTCAGCAAACCAAACTACCATGGAGCAGATTTTGGCCGAATTAAAATCTGTGTCTTCCAGGGTAAATGGAATGGATGAAAAGGTTGGCGCACGTCTCGATGGCATTGATGGCACTCTGAGTGAGATAAAAGTATCCATTACCTCTGTGGAGGACTCCCTCTCGTCTTTGGCCAGTCGAGCGTCACAGCTGGAGAAGCGCGTAGAGGAGGCTGAGGAAAGGATTTCTGCTGCGGAGGACCGCTCGGAGGACCACAGCTCTCGTTTAGCCTCCATGGAAAAGACGGTGGAGCGTCTCTTGCTGAAAGTGGATGATTTGGAGAACCGTGGTCGCCGCAAGAACGTGAAGATCATCAATCTTCCCGAAGGGACGGAGGGTTCTGTCCCCTTGGTGGATTTCCTCCAGTCAACTCTTCCAGCTCTGGTTGGTCTTCCTCCCGACTTCCCTTCGCTGGAGATCGAGCGGGCCCACCGGGCTCTGGCCCCCACCCCCGACCAGGGCAAGCCTCCGAGGAGTGTGCTGGTTCGGTTTGTGAAATTTCCACAGCGGGAGGCTGTTCTTAGAGCTGCTTTGAAGAAACGGGATATCCAACATGGCGGCTCCCAGCTGCGCTTCTACCCCGATTTGTCATCCGAGGTCCTGCGTAAACGACGTGAGTTTGACACCGTGAGGAGAGCGCTGGCTCAGCTTAATAAGTACCGTGGATTCGCTTATCCAGCTCGCCTCCGGTGTCTGCATGAGGGTCGGATTCGCCTTTTTGACACTCCGGAGTCGGCTACTTTGTTTCTGGACTCGATTAAGTAAGGTAACTTTTCGTTCTCTATTGCTTTTCCTGTTCTTGATGACGAAGTAGAAAGTCGGACATCTTGCTCAGTTCTCTCTGACTATTCCATCTTTTTCACATTAAGTTCTGGACTATGAAAACATGTTTAAACAAAGAATCATTTCATTTCATACATTTTAGGGTGCGTTGGACTATATTATGGCATTTAAATGCTCTCTCTTTTTTCTATTATAGAGACTGGACACAGAAAAATAATTTCATTTTATTTCATACATTTTAGGGCGTGTCGAACTATATTATAGCATTTAAATGCTTTCTGTTCTATTGCAGAGACTGGAAGCGAATAGAGATAAGGCAATGCGTGCTGGTACTGGACTTTTTTTCGCTTACCCATGCATCATTATTTCACTTTATTAATATTTCTATATTTTTGTACACATCTTATTTTCCTAGTTTTTTATTTAATGGAGAGAGGACTGTAGGTGGTTAATATTTATCCTGGGGCATTGATGCGGTTTTTGGGTGTCCTGTTTGTTTCTGTGATCACACTGTTTAGATATAGCTTTGTTAAGTTAAACTTAGGTTTTATAGTGACTTCTTTTGGGATGTTTTTTTCCTGCCAATTGGGGGCAGGATGTGGGTGGGTATGTGCTGTTTGTCATGGGGTTTTGTCTTGTTTTGTTTGTAGCTGCTCCACAATAATTCTGGTTTTCTCCCCTTCATGTCTCCTTTTGGTCTCAGTACTTCATCCATTTTCTTTTAATATCATTTATTGTACGTTAAGTCAGTATGCCTCGGCCACTTAGTCTCATTTCCTGGAATGTCCAGGGACTAGGTCATGTAATTAAGAGGAAGAAAATTTTGACTTTTTTAAAAAAACAGCAAGTTGATATTGCACTCCTCCAGGAGACTAGGCTATCTGATATGGAACATCTAAAACTAAAAAGAGATTGGGTGGGCAATGTTTATTTTTCTTCTCACCCGCAGAACAAAAAGGGCTCAGCCATCCTCATTAATAAGAAACTCCCCTTTACTTTGGTGTGTGAGGAAAGAGATTTGGAAGGTAGATTTATTCTGATTAAGGGTTTAATTGCTGGCCAATCTATAACCATACTTAACGTTTATGCCCCTAACAATGATTCACCTAATTTCATTTCGCAAATAATTTTACTGTTTAATCAGCATTGTGACGGTCTGGGCTTGCTGGCGGGCGACTTCAATTGCATAATGAATGCGGGTTTAGACAAATCCTCCTCGGCACCTGTATCCAACCCTAAAGCCTCCTCTGCCCTTAGAGAACTAGGTTCAGACATTGGGCTGATCGATGTGTGGCGTCAACTGAACCCTAAAGTAAAAGACTACTCTTTTTATTCACATCCTCATAACTCATACTCTAGAATTGATTATTTTTTTATCCCAAAAAGTTATTTACACTCTGTTCTGTCTTGCTCTATGGGTTCAATTGCCCTTTCAGATCATGCCCCTATTTATTTACAACTTGATTCCGCTTTTAATACTGTGAGGACTCCCATCTGGAGATTTAATACCTCGTCCCTGAACAATAACCCTTTTTGCACCTTTGTTAAGAATGGTCTTTTACAGTATTGGTCTGACAATGAATTCTCCCCAGTTTCTTCTGCCATGATTTGGGATGCGGCCAAGGCCACCCTACGAGGGCAGCTCATCTCTTACAGCGCTTTTCAGAAAAGAGTTCTGGAGGAAAATAGAAAAAAACTGGAGAATGAGGTGTCTAGGTTGGAACATATACATAAACAGTTTCCTACATCAGGGAATCTCAAGACTTTAATCGCTGCTAGAACAAAACTAAATATGGACCATACTCGCCATGCCCAGAAGCTGTTACTTTATACTAAACAGAAATATTACGAATTTGGTAATAAGTCAAGCCGTTTGCTTGCCTATCAATTAAAGAAACAAATTAATGATCGTTCTATTAACAGGATAAGAACATGTAATGGGGACGTTACTTGTGATCCATCTGCTATTAATAACACCTTCAAGGATTTTTATAAAACTCTCTACACGGCTGGTAAAACCGAGTCAGATATTGGTTCCTATTTAGATAGTATTCCCCTGCCCTCAATTTCAGAAGAGGCTGGCTCTGCCCTTGATGCTGCCTTTACACCTGAGGAGGTCTGGATGGCAATCCAATCGATGCCGAACGGAAAGTGTCCTGGTCCAGATGGATTCCCACTGGAATTTTATAAGAAATTCTGGCCGGAGATCCATCCCATACTTTTACCTGCCATAAACGACATATTAGTAGAAGGGGTTCCTCCGTCCTGGAATTTGGCCTCCATCAGTTTATTGCTGAAGAAAGATAAAAATCCCTTGGATTGCACATCTTATAGACCTATCAGTCTCCTTAATGTTGACTACAAAATTGTTGCCAAGGCGCTGGCACGGAGACTAGAAAAAATTCTTCCAACTATAATAAACCCTGATCAGACGGGTTTTGTGAAATCTAGATATGGAACAGATAATGTGCGTCGTACACTGAATGTCATTCATTATCTTAATCAGCATAAAGACCCTGCTCTGATTGTCTCTCTCGATGCAGAAAAGGCCTTTGATCGGGTAGAATGGCCCTTCTTATTCTCTGTCTTACAGAAATTTGGGATGGGGCCTAATTTTATTAACTTGATTAAAGCCTTTTATTCCAATCCAGTGGCCATGGTAAACACTAACGGTTTTCTGTCGGATGGTTTTCCTGTTCAGAGGGGTTGTAGACAGGGGTGTCCCCTGTCACCTTTGTTGTTTACGTTGTTCATTGAACCTTTAGCGGAGATTATTAGATCCAGCACAGACATATCTGGAATCAGAATAGGTGGAGATAACCATGTGATTTCTCTTTTTGCGGATGATGTCCTTTTATACTTGAAAAACCCAGATATATCAATCCCGGCGGTACTTAGCTCCATAGATAGGTTTGGTGCACTTTCAGGTTATAAGATTAATTTGGGTAAGTCTGTTGCTTCTCCTTTCAATATTCCTCAAGATATGGTGCTTCAGTCTACCTTTCATATGTCTGAAAAAGGGTTCAAATATTTAGGCATCTATATCACTCCTGCATTGAAAGACTTATTCTCATCAAACTACCGGTACTCCCCCCTAATAATAATAATAATAATGAATTCAATTTATAACGCACTTTTCATTAATGAAAATCTCAAAGTGCTACAAGGAGCAACAGAATTAAATGTCAATAAAACAAATAATAAAACAATTAAAATCAATAACAATATCAGCTAAGATCAAAAGTAGAATCATGAGGAGGTAGAGTATGCTTGGTCGAAAAGAAAGGTCTTCAAGTCGCTCTTAAAGTCAACCACAGACTGTGGGGCTCTTAGACAGTCAGGAAGAGAGTTCCACAGGCGGGGGGCAGCCACACTGAAAGCCCGGTCTCCCATGGTCCTTAATTTGGTTCTCGGAATGTGAAGGAGATTGCTGTTCTGTGACCGCAGCGAACGGGTGGATGAGTATGGAATAAGAATATCCTTCAGATAATCTGGTGAAGTTCCGTGTAAGCATTGATGTGTAATGAGAGCAGTTTTGTACTGAATTCTGTAGGCGACAGGAAGCCAATGAAGGTTATGGAGAATGGGCGTAATATGTTCAAATTTACGAACTCTCAACAAGATCCTTGCTGCACTGTTTTGAATATATTGAAGTTTCTGAAGGTTTTTGCCAGGGATTCCAATAAACAGGGAGTTGCAGTAGTCGAGCCTGGAGGAGACAAAAGCATGGACGAGCTTCTCAGCATCGGAAAAAGTTAGGGATGGGCGAAGTCTGGAGATGTTTCGAAGATGGAAGAAGCAAGTTTTAAACAGATGCTTAATGTGATTTTCAAATGTAAGATTGGAGTCCATTTTTATTCCAAGATTAGTAACAGAGGTGGAGAGGGGGATGTCTTGTCCAGAAAAGGAAAGTCTTGTTATAGGAGATGTTTGTACCTGGTGAGGGGTGCCAATCAGTATGGCCTCAGTCTTGGAGCAGTTTAATTGAAGAAAGTTCTGATTCATCCATGCCCTAATTGCCTCCAGGCAGGCAGAGAGGGCAGTGAGTGAAGATGGAGATGACAAGGTGGAAGATGAGGATGCTCCAGTCCTGATGTAAAGCTGTGTATCGTCGGCATAACAGTGAAAAGAAATGTTGAACTGATTAATAATTTGACCTAAAGGCAGCATGTAAAGGGAAAACAGCAGGGGCCCCAGAACTGACCCCTGAGGGACACCACAGGAGACACAACTGTCTGGGACGTGGCGTTGCCAAGACTAACACATTCCAGCCTATTGGAGAGGAAAGATTTGAACCAGTCCAGGACTGTGTCGCAGAGACCGACCTCCACATGAAGACGGTGGAGGAGGATACTATGGTCCACAGTGTCGAAGGCTGCAGTGAGGTCAAGGAGGACAAGGATGGAGGGAGAGCCAGTGTCAGCAGCCAAGAGGACATCATTGGTAACCCTCAGCAATGCAGTCTCTGTACTGTGAGCTGCCCTGAATCCAGACTGGAACTTCTCATACAGAGAGTGTTGTTGTAGGTGATCCTGCAGCTGAGCAGCAACAGCTTTTTCCAGCACTTTAGACAGAAAAGGGAGGTGTGAAATTGGGCGGTAATTAGAAAAAATGTTGGGATCCAAATTAGATTTTTTCAGAAGAGGCCTAATGATGGCGGTTTTTAGAGGCAGTGGAACATGACCAGATTGTAGAGACTGATTTATTATTTGAGTGATAAGTGGGCCTATTGCAGAATGATTGGTTTTTATGAGAGACGAGGGGAAAGGATCCAGGGCACAGGATGAAGGCTTCATTTTCTTGATGATGGCCTCCACCTCACTCTGAACAACTTCGTCAAAGCTGTTTAGGGTCCCAGAATGCAGACGGGTGGGTGGCACACTGAGAACGGGGAGGTTGTGGAGCTGAGATCTGATAGTGTCAACTTTGGTTTTAAAAGATGAAAGAAACAGGTCACATTTTTGAGCAGAGTCCTCAAGAGTTTGCTTAATGGGATTAAGCAGACGAGTGATTGTGGAGAAGAGCTGTTTAGAGTTTCCAGGGCAGGTGTTGATGATGTTAGAATAATATTTGGAGCGTGCTTCTTTAAGAGAATAGGCGTATGCTTTCTGATGTTCTTTATATGCCTGCTTATGCACAGACAGACCAGATGATTTTACACGTCTTTCAATAGCACGGCCAGTTGCCTTCATCTTGCGCAGCTCATCAGTGTACCAAGGGGCTGAACGGGAGAAAGACACCAGTCTTGTCTTCAAGGGGGCGTGTATGTCCAGGAGCTCCCGAAGAGATTGGTTGTAGTAATCGGCCGGCAACTTATAATGTTTGCAGATCCACAACGCAGTCAGAAAAGACAGTTGCTCTAAAACTAACTAACTAAAACACAAAACTTAATCACAGAAAGGTAGAAATGTCCGCGTCCGTTCACACAGGTGCTGTACACAGGCTTGCGCCTGCCGCACTCTGCGTTCAAGAAAGGTAGAAAGGTTCAAAGAAAGGTAGAAATGTCCGCGTCCGTTCACACAGGTGCTGTACACAGGCTTTGCGCCTGTCGCACTCTGCGTTCAAAAAAGGTAGAAATGTCCAACAAGGCTCGGTGAAAAAAACAGCAGAAAGTAATAAAAAAGGCTTCAAAAAGCAAAAAGTACGAGGAGCAGCGGCAGCCAAGGTGTGCCCGCGTCCACTTCCTCCACAGGTGCTCAGTCACTGACAGGTGCTCAGTCACTGACAGGTGCTCAGTCACTGACAGGTGCTCAGTCACTGACAGGTGCTCAGTCACTGACAGGTGCTCAGTCACTGACAGGTGCTCAGTCACTGACAGGTGCTCAGTCTAGTTCCCTAGTTCTGAACATTAAGAATGATCTATCGAAATGGTCTACTTTACCTATATCACTTCTAGCTAGGGTTAATACAATAAAAATGAACATTCTCCCTCGTTTAAATTATTTATTTCAAAACCTCCCTTGTTACTTGTCCCTCACATTCTTTAAATCCCTTAATTCTCACATTTCTCGTTTCATTTGGAACAATAAGCATCCACGAATTAGGTTTTCCACGCTTACTAAACCCAAACATTCGGGAGGTTTGTCTCTACCCAATATGCAGCTTTATTACTGGTCCGCTCAGCTTAAAACTATGTCAGACTGGTTTTCTAGTAGAGACAACTGTTTATGGCTTGATCTTGAATCTTTATCATGCAGTCCTAGAAGGTTAAGCTCCCTCCCCTTTATCAATAATTTAGATCAATTGGATACAGTAAAGGAAAATGTGGTAGTTTACAGTACTTTATTAGCCTGGCAAGACATAAAGAAATACCTGAACATCCCTTCATTTATCTCGATTCGATCCCCTCTGACTTTAAACCCAGACCTACCAATTTCCGTTAGAAGTATTGGCTTACTGAATTGGTCTTCTTCTGGTCTGACTGATTTTTCTGATCTTTTGATTTCTGGATCTATTAAATCATTTAATCAAATCAGGGATGAGAGTAACATTCCTCAAAAAGATTTTTATAAATACCTTCAAATACGGCATTTTATGGAGTCATTGTTTAGGTCTAATGCTTTTCGTAGGGAGTTGACGGATCTGGAAAATACTCTGGTTTCAACCAAATCCCCCAAGGGTCTGATCTCTAAGTTCTATGTATCCTTACTTAGCTCTGAACCATCAAGTTTTGTCTCTGTCAAGCGGCTGTGGGAACAGGATCTGGAGGTGAAATTTAGTTCGCGGCAGTGAGCGGCAGCTGTTTTCCGCGCCCGCATCGCATCCGAGCAGTGACTGTCGGAGTTCGTTCAAATGAACCTTGACCTACTTCGGCTGCTCGCCATGTCGCAGCAACCAATCGGGAGACTCTGCTATGTGATCACGCAACAACAACGGGACTTTTTTTGGACTTTTTAAACTTACCCCAACGAGCCTCCATGAAGAAACCAGCCTCCGGTAAGAAACTTGGCATTTTTACAGTTGCCGCTGTCCGCTCGAGCGTTCAATCACCCCAAAAATTAAAAAAACATTTTAATCTCAACAAAGACTTTCAGAGCTACAGTTCGGCTTGTAGAAAACCCACTCAAGTTGTAACGAGGCTCACGAACAGCTGATTTTATCTGCCTGATGTACAAACAAAAAAAAAAACGACAGGAAAAGGAGCCAGACACGGCTCACACTGCGCGTCTTCAGACGCGTTCTGTGTGAACAGACATCTGTTGACAAGCAGCAAACACAGTGCGTTAGGAGCTTTTT
>JBBPBX010014255.1:0-10695 GCA_038048925.1 Garcialebias charrua
GACTGGGATAAGTCAACCCCCATCTGTGATAAATTCAAGGAATGTTGCCTATCATTCAATCTACCCCAACTTATTGAATCTCCCACTAGACCAAACAAAAACTGTCCTGAAAAATCTTCTATCTTAGACCTGTTTCTTTTTTTTCTTTCCCTTTATGGTACAGTCACACCAAGCAGCGTTTTGAACCTCCAAAAAGCTCCTCACGCACGCAAGTGGACACACTTGTGAATGCAGCGTGTTCAAACCTGAACGCCAGAAGCCAGAAGCTGCTGGGTGTGTGGGAGGAGCTTACCGGTATACAGAGGTGTCAAGTAACGAAGTATAAATACTTCGTTACTTTACTTAAGTACAAATTTTAGTTATCTATACTTTAGTAAAGTAATTATTTTTCAGCCTACTTTATACTTCTACTTCTTACATTTTCACGCAATTACTGGTACTTTCTACTCCTTACTTTTTAAAAATAGCCTCGTTACTTTTCTTTCATTTTGCCGTTTTTTTTTTGTAGAATATAGATATTCACGCAGGACTTTCCAAAAATTGAACATAAATATCCGCATCAGCAGCCGTCGTCACTCACCAGTGTTGCCAGATTGGGCGGTTCACCGCGATTTTCCTTCTGACTTTTGCGGGTAAAGAGTGCTTTGGGTGGGTGGGACTCTATCTGGCAACACCGGTCACACGCGTGTGTCTTTACATCCGGGGCAGCGTCGGCAGCTCCGGGACCCTCCATCAATGTAGAAGCGTATGCGGGACCGGGACCCTCCATCAGTAGTTGGGGCGTCTTCTATAGCAACTTCATCCGGCGAAGCCATGCTGTCTGTGACGCTGACTTGTTAGGGGCTCTGCTAGCGCTAGCATTAGCGTCTCGCGAGACAACGTTACCTCTCAACGAGAGATATCGCGGGAGTTTAATATCGCGAGATCTCGTACAACGAGATCTCGTTACTACTGACTTCTAGTGACCTAGTAACATACTAATGTTGTATAATAAATATAAACGTGAAAGACAACAAAACCAGGAGAACCCTTGACCAATTTGTTCTGCACCGGGCAACACCAGAGGCAGATATGGTATGTAAAAAAAAACTGCCATCTGGAAAAATATCCTTTGAGGAAGTGGAGAAGATCACTGAAAGTCTTCACCTGGTTGGCAGGTAAAAATTCAATAATTTCCAGTGTAGTGGTGAACCATGTTTAATTATTGATAGTTATAAACAAAAGTGTACAATTGACACGTACAAATAAATACATAATTGTGAATTTACTTTATGCAAACATACAACCTTGTCCATCTTTAAAAAAACACAGTTCATATAGGTAAATTAATAAATACATTTCAAAATGTAGTTTAAATACAATGCTAAATTATAAATATAAACAATACACGTTTTTCCATTTATTTATCACTACATAACCTAGGCTATGTATCACTAATGAACTTTAACACCTTTTGGCAGGCTGAACATGTCTATGGATGAGCTGTATGAGGAATGTGTGACTGCAAACAGCCTGATAGACCACCTCACCACCTCACCTCAGGAGAAAGAAAGGTGGCAGTCCCAGGGAACAGCAGAGAAGTGGATGCAAGTTCTTCAGGCAGCTGACCTCCCCAACATCCAGCTGTTGTATCCTTTGTCCTCAGCATCCCATCTTCCACTGGGTTTGTGGAAAGGATTTTCTCTTTCATGAAAAGTAAGTGGACTGATGTGCAAAACAAATGTTCTACTGAACTAATTAGAAGTGAGCTCATTGTCAGTCTAAATTATGAAATGTCTTGCTCAGAGTTTTACTCTTTGGCACTGAAAAACAGAGCATTCCTTGCTGCAGCACGATCTCAGCAGAAAAACAAATGGAAAAAATAGGTTGACTCCATAATGTAACGTTCCACTGTTTTAGTTTACAAGTTTTTTATTTTTACTACAAGTGGAAAGCCATGGCCTTTGAGGCACAATGTGTTTATGTTTACAGATTTACTACAAACTTTATTTGCACGTTGCACTAAATGCACTATTACAGAATGTTCGTATTGATTTTTTGTTATTTAATACTGTTTTAAGTTATTAAGCAGGACAGAGGTCTGTTTAAGAAAGATACATAATTCTGTTTTAAGTTATTAAGCAGGACAGAGGTCTGTTTAAGAAAGATACATAATTCTGTTTTAAGTTATTAAGCAGGACAGAGGTCTGTTTAAGAAAGATACATAATTTTCAAAAGATATGTTTGTTTCTGGCAATTCTATTTGCACTAAAAATAAATGGTTAATTGTGTAATAATTTGTTTATACATATTTTTATAATTCAAAAACACGTATCCAAATGAATTCAGGTTGATTTCAAAGTGAGGAGGGGCAGGCAGGGTGTTTGTGTGTGTGTGTGTGTGTGTGTGTGTGTGTGTGGGGGGGGGGGGTTAAATGGGGTGACCAGCCCTGCCGAGAGGTGTCCCTTATTTATTTATCAAGGAGTTGGCAACCCTATTTTCAATGGGCATATATGCAGTTAAGACAGGTAGCTTAGTGCACCCCTAGTTTTTCAACATTAACAATATAATATAATCTAGTCTAAAAAAATGATTTTTGTGGGGGAGGTGGGGTTGTATACAATAGTATGTGTGGTGCAGCCTAAGCATTTGTCTTTGTTGTTGCTTTTTCTTACGCTACTTTTACTTTTATACTTTTAAGTAGTTTTTGAAACCAGTACTTTTTTACTTTTACTTGAGTAAAAAGCTAGAGTTGATACTTCTACTTCTACAGAAGTAATTTTAAATCCCAGTATCTATACTTCTACTTGAGTAATGAATGTGAATACTTTTGACACCACTGCCGGTATACAGAGTCCTGCGCACAGAGTCCTGCTCACTCCGCCAGGCGAGGAGCTGTTTATTTCCGTCTCTGTCGAGCAGACTTGACTGGTCGTGAAGGAATTGTCGCGAACACACAGCTACAATGAGTTTCTCTTCCATAGTCCACGACCTCGCGGGTCTTTTCTTTTTTTTTTCCGACAAACAATACGTCACATAGTGCGCGCGCACCCTCGTTTCCGCGTCACATAGGGACTCTCCCCCTGACCCCCGCTCTTCTCCCCCGACTCTCCCTGATTGGTTGACACACCAACCAATCGGGTAGAGTTGAGCGGCGTCTGAAAGTTTGAACCGCAAAATCTTCAGCATGTTGAATGCTCGGTTTGGAGGCGGAAGCCGGTTCACGTGCACGGAAAAACGCTTCTCAGCACGCTCAACACGCACGTCACGTGACGCCCGACGCCAAGAAGCTGCTGGAAGCGCGTCCACCATTGACTTTACATGTAAACTGGACGCTCCTGCTGCCAAAACGCTGCTCGTGTGAGCACACCATTATAGGTGACCTCCCTTCTCACCTTACAGCCATCCTCTTCACACCATTAAGATTTTTTAATAGGATAGAAAGAAAGGAAAGACAGAAAGTAAGACTACACAACATAACAATTATTCACCAAAAGAGCACAAGGCAAATGCACCCGACCACCGTCTGCAAACCTGCAAAGTACATAACAGAACATAGCAACAAAACACAGATGCGTAAAGGAGACATAACATTCACGACTTTGCAGTAGAATTCTATAAATATATATACCTATACCTACAAATATATATACAGTAAATACATATACATTCATATGCAGTCACATACCAATCTATATATCTACATATGATATCGACATATACATCCCTGCAACCATTTGTGTGTGGTTGTGAGCATGCATAAGTGAATAAAAGGCTTCTCTAATAGAACATTCAGTAGTGACCGTGAAGTATCAAAGATCCGTCCCCCAAGATCCGAGGCAGACATAAGGGAAACCTGAGCCCAAGACCCCAAGAAGGACCCCGAGCGCAGAGCCCCCAGGGTCACCTAAACAGGACGAACCAATCACCAACCCCAGATCAAACCATAGGGACATGCCAATGCACCCAACCCCAATACCGAGGACCCCAAGGGCGCCGACAGGCAAGGGTACACCCCACTAGGGGGCCACGCACCAGGAGCGCGACACAAAGCAGTCCCAACTGTATAAAAGAGGGGGCAGTTGGCCTGACAAATAGACATTCATACACAGATACCATCACACAAACCCACCCTCATCCTCACCCTCACTCACTCAAGGACATACAATAATGACACATTCCATTCATAATCCCGACATTCACGCTATATCCCCCAGGTCCAAGACAAGTACCTGCTCCCCACATGGGGCAGCTCACACCCAAACCCAGGAGGTAGGCCCATTCATTCTGGGGCGGAGAAGAGCTAAGAACCAAGATCTGGCCCAACCCACGTCCAACCGACAGGACAGGACATCCAAGCAGCCCCAGGGAGGCCGCAGTGCCAGTCCCGCCCACGGCAAACCCCCAGGTCCCGAACCCCCCATGCCATATTCAGGACAACACCCGACGGCGTTCCTCTCTACCGGACTCCACCCACAGAATGGCAGCAAGGGAACCAGGGGGTAATAAGAGAAAATAAATAAATAAATAAATAAATAAATAAATAATATCAGACCCCGACACATACACCCCTGCCCCAGATGTGCTGTTGATGTGTGTTATTGTAAAGTCCAATTAAAAAAAGGGAAAGAAGAAGGAGCAGAGGCTGGCATAATGCCAGTTTCCCCTTCACCCCAACTCTAACCCTTACTGTCTAAACACATTATTTGAAGCGAGCATAGGCACAGGATGCGAGAGTAGATCACAGACTGATCACAGCCCTCCTGACACCGAACAGCATACACAATATTACTGTGTTTGTGCCGGGGGACTGGGTCTTTGGAATGAACCAGTCTTTGCCATAATGTATTTTGGGGTTTAAAAGCCACTGGGATGTTGTGTTTAGAAAATAAACGTCTCGGTTTCTCTCAAACTCCTGCAACATACGGAACAACCACTGGTCTGGGTCTAGGTTCCTTATTTTCACCTGATGGCTGGCTGGAGTCCTGTTTGGGTTTCTTCTCAGCTTTGAGGAAGGCGCAGTTAGGATATCCAAATTTCTCTAGAGCCTGTCTTGTGTGGGATTTCTCCTTCTGTCTTGCTCCTGAGTTAGTGGGGGCGTTGTCTGCTCTGTGATACAGAGTCCTGATGATTCTTAACTTGTGCTCCAATGGGTGATGGGAGTAAAACTGCAAATACTGGTCTGTGTGGGTGGGTTTGCGGTACACCTCAGTTTGCAAATATCCTCTATCAGAAACTGAGACCTTACAGTCCAAGAAAGCCAACCTGCCATGTTTTACATCTTCTTGTGTGAACTTGATATATTTATCCACAGAGTTGGTGTGCTCAGTAAAATGTTGGACTTCCTGTGATTTAACTTTAACCTAGGTGTCGTCAACATACCTGAACCAATGACTTGGTAGTGTCCCTGAAAATGACATCAAGGCTCTCTTTTCTACCTCCTCCATGTAGCCTACAGGTTGGCAACAATAGGAGAAACTGGAGACCCCATAGCACACCCATGTTTCTGCCTATAATATTGCTCCCCTTATGTGAAGTAGGTTGACTGCAGGCACAGTTTCAAGAATTGACAAAGCGTGGTCCTGCTGCTCAGAGTGGTGTCTGATTTTAACCTTAAACAGACCACCTCTACTGCCTCATCAACAGGAATGCATGTAAAGAGTAATGTGACATAAAAAGAGACAATTGTTTCATCAGTCTCCATGATGACATCCTTCACCTTATCCATAAAGTCCATGGTATTCTGTATGTGGTGTTCTGAGCTGCCAACTAAGAGAAGAACCCCAAACAGGACTCCAGCCAGTCCTCAGGTGAAAAGAAGGAACCCAGACCCAGACCAGTGGTCGTTCCGTATGTTGCAGGAGTTTCAGAGAAACTTAGATGTTTATTTTCTAAACACAACATCCCAGTGGCTTTTAAACCCCAAAATACATTACGGCAAAGACTGGTTCATCCCAAAGATCCAGTCCCCCGGCACAAACAGAGTACTATTGTGTATGCTGTTCGGTGTCAGGAGGGCTGTGATCAGTCTTATATCGGGGAAACTAAACAGCCACTGGCCAAAAGGATGGCCCAGCACCGAAGATCAACATCATCAGGCCAGGACTCGGCGGTCTACACTCATCTCCAGGCCAGTAGCCACTCTTTCAGGAATGAAGATGTTCACATCCTTGATAGAGAGAAATGATGGTTTGAGAGAGGAGTAAAGGAGGCCATCTTTGTGAAAAGAAACCGTCCATCATTAAACAGAGGTGGAGGCCTCCGGGTTCAATTGTCCCCCTCTTACAATGCTGTGTTTTCTAGTATCAGTCAGCCCCCCCCCCCTTAGCAAAAAGTAGTATATTAAAGTATACTTCAAGTATACTTTTTAGGTACTTATCTGACTTGAAGTATACTTTTTAAGTACTTATCTGAGATATATTAAAAATAAGTTTATTTAAGTGTACTAAGAGTATACTTATTTTATACTTTAAAATAAGGCTGTGACTTGAAGTGTATATTTTATGTACTTATCTGAGATATATTAAAAATAAATTTAAGTGTACTAAGAGTATACTCATTTTATACTTTAAAATAAGGCTGTGTACTTGAAGTTGGATTATACTCAAAAGTATAAAATAAGTCTAAAACTAAGTGCAATAAGACTTATACATTAATTCAAGTTTATACTTGTACTTTTGTTTATGCTACACTTTACTTTGTTATGCTGCAAAGTACTAATACATTATTTTAATCCAAGAGCAAATCATGGTGACGTTCACTAATTTATTGTTGCAGAATAAGTTTACCTCAAAACACATTTGCTTTGAGGAATTACCTGTTGTGAATTTTCATGATCATTATATGTTGCTGGAGTTTAAAAGTTTACAAAAAAAAAAAGTGCTTTATTGATTTATCTTTATGTAACTTTAAAACATACACAGAAACAGGGTAATATTTTACTTGAATTTATTGATCAAATTCTAGTCCCTTTCGTAAGGGTTTGGCAATGGTGTTATGTACACAGCATTATCCGTTTCAACAAGAACACATTTTGTTTTAATCATGACAGGCCAGACAGCAATAACAACTGCAGTTTTTTTAACCTCATATATGAAAGTACTTTGTACATTAATCTGTGAATCTTTACATACAGGCCTGTCTGATTTAGAAAGGACCTTAACTAAAACACAGCATAATTTGGCACATGAACAAAAAGCAGGAATCTGATGGAAACATGTTTGTTTAAAAACAATTAAGTCTACAATTAAACCAAATGTTCCATCTTTCAAGCATACAGCACTGTTGTATCTCTTTTTTAGTCTGTCATAGTTTTGACTGTGATACAGAACTCCACTGACCAAAAACCGGTTGTAAGACCAGAAGCAGTTGCTTAGATTTCCACACAACTTTTCAATAGCAAGCCTGTAGGCTATTTTAAAGCAGTTTTGCACCACATGATGACCAAAGCCCCTGACACTTTCAGTTAGGAGTTCACAATTTTCAGTTTTTCTTTTATTAAAGTAAAGTTCTTCAACAAAAGATTGAACCTTATCATTATCTGGATTGATAGTGTTCTTGGCCCTCTGTGGCAATTCTCTCCACAACAGAAATGTTCTAACTATTTGTGAGGGGACATACTGTGTACCATTAAAATACTTCATGAGAGTGCCCATATTGGATTCAAATGACAATGTTGATGTAGCCCATAATGGTCCCCAATGTTTGACACTTTGAGCACTGTGTGTTAGCAAGTGGATATTAAAAGTAATGTTGTTTTTTTCCATACAGTTTCTGAAACATGATGACAATTTTTTTTTAAAGCAGCTCTGCAACAAAGATGCTTTCAGTCTTTACAGTCTCCTGCAACAAAGTATAAATGCCAAATACTAGTAGGAACAAATGGTTCCAAAATCGTGCAGGGAGCAGGCCTTTTAAGACAGGCAGAGAATAGAAGAGAAGAAATGCTCGCCACTCTGAAGCTTTCAAGAACTTTCGTTCAGTCAGAGACCTAGGTGTCCTTGTAATCTCTACTGGTGGTTTTATTTTCACAAGTCGTTTGTCAACTTCATTGACCTCTTTGCCTATGTACCAAGGGGAATCTTTGTTTGTTGAGTCAAGCCATAGTGTAGATAGTTGGAGAGTGACTCCAAGGCAGACATTGTGTTGATATTCAGGAATGAAACCATTTATCATTTGGAAGTGTTGAAGCTGCATTAAAGGAGATGGCCCTTTGACTCCATACACCGGCTCCGCAATTGTACCTTATATTGCATGGCTAAAATGATCCCTCTCATTTCTAAGTGGGGGTTCAGGTTGTTCATATGGATACGATTTACCACCTCTGTGCAAGCAAAAATCACATCCGTAAAAAACCATTGACTGTTTACTGTTGCGAAGCAATGGACGAGCCACAGAATCAGAACGAACAGATCAGCGCAAACACTTTGGAAACATGACTGTGTCCTCTTTTGTCCTGCCAGGCAATACCTTCAGTTTCTAATCCTGACATTTCTTTAACAAATGGTGTCAGCAATGTCATCATTGATGGTTTAGCTGGCCCAAACCATAATGCTGACATCAAAATGTACCTTTTTCTTATTTCTGGTTCCAGTTCAATTATCTGGCACTGAATTGGCCAAATTCTGCATTTCGAGCTTTTGAAAACTGGTGCACCATCACAATTCCAAATGAGCGTCAAATATCTTCTCCTGTAACTCCACTGTCACACAATTCCTGGTACTCTTCACCAGACTTTATGTCAGTTAAAACCCCAATGGATCTGTTTTTTTTTTCAGTAAGGCTGACATCATGATCCTGCATAAGTTGTTTAATCTGTGCATGGAGGGGAGTTACAAGAAAGAAGAAGCCATTTTTTAAACTTCTATTGGCATCAAACTCTTTGTTGCAAAAGGTACACTGACATGGACAGTGTGCAGTAATGCCAAGGTATGCTTGACATTTTTCACAATAAAAGTGAACTTCAGACAGTGATGAACCTCCAAATTATTTGTGGAAAAGGTAATGCGAGGGCATAATCATTCCTGGAAACATTAAGTTGAACATTTCCAGTAAATGAGTTAGTGCTTTGCCTGTTAAATTGTTCCGTAGCACATATGACATGAGCATCAACAAACTTGCTCCCTTTGAAACAGGTGCACCAGGGTACAGGGGATTGTCACCATCTGCTTGGTCTTCACTGCCCTATAGGAAAAAAAGATGAAAAAAGCATGTATAGATGCAAAGCAAATTTAACCAATAATATCAGTCTAGCATAAAGTCTTATTCACTTTATAACTCACAACAATGAAACAATAAATGAGTCCTTGAGGCTCAATGTGACTTATTTGTTTAAATAAAGGTTGAATGAATGAATGAAAGAACATGGTGCATTGCCTAGAAAGTAACTTTCCTAAAGATTACACAAAATTATTTAAATTTACAAAAATGGCTATTGCAACCATAATTGTAAATATGTGTAATTGTAATTACGTATATGTAAATGTTGTAATTGTACCTAATGAACTCACATCAACTACTAGAAATGTTATTAAACCACTGTCTACATACCACTGGAAGTTCAGGTGTGTTTTCTCTAGTTGTATTCCTCTCCATTGCATCTTCATCATCAGCATGGTTTTCATCTTCATTACTGGCAGCCTCAGTCAGGTCGTCTTCAGAATATGACAGGGCTTCTTCATTCTACAGGTTGAAGAAAGAAAAAAAACACTGCATGAAGGAAACATAAATACAGAAAATGCATATGAACTACAACTTGCAATTGTGTATTTACCTCTGAAATGTCCACATCCCATATGCTTGTAGTAGAATTGTCAGTGTGGAGCTCATCTTCTTCACTGCTGAGGTCTGCCTCTCCGCTGGCCGAAGTGTTACTCATATAAAAATCTGTGTTGAAGTCATCATGACTGGCATTCTCCTGATTGACAACAAAAAGACCAAAAATGTATCACAATTAAGCTATATTTTCAATTACATGACATGTATCTTTTCTGCTACAACAGCAAACTTAACTACTGGTATATGTACCGGTACTGTGAAATGTGTGCACTGTTCAGACTTTTCAGAATGACAACAGAAAGATAATACACAATTAAATAGATTAACCCCCTTAATATCAAGTTCACTCATTGAATATACAGAAGAGGTACACTCTTTCCTTTTCACACAAGTAAATACAGTAGTGTTTTTTTTTTTTTTTTACTGAAGTGGCTACTCTGAACTGCAAATAGTTTTAAAATAGGACAAACTTTCTTCTTATTGACGTTTATGTATGCAGGTGTGACAGCTGCACACTGTTGCAGTGCTTATGTGTTCAATGTTCTGATTTAACGCCTGCATATTCAAACCTTAATAACAGAGAACAGCTCGTCATGATCATTCCAACGCTGTAATGAACACAACAAACTGTGAATAGGCTTATAGAATCAGGACATACTTGTGCTCAATGTGCTGCTTTTAATGCCACCATTCAATAGAAAACATTGTGCTGCCCCATAGACTAAAACTGTCATTACCTGTTGATGGAATGAGCTTCCACTGGTGACATCATTTCTAAGTTCTTGGTGGGAAGCAATAGACTGACCCGAGAGATCTTGCTTGTCGTCCTGTTTTTTTGCACGGCTCTATAAAAACAAGTGTTAAAATATAAATGCAAGTTATAACTCAAATCATTTTATTCTCCATGAGTATACTGACTGCATTTTTAACATAGAAACA
>JBBPBX010014255.1:10958-23868 GCA_038048925.1 Garcialebias charrua
ATGCACCACACATGTAGAGATGTGATTGGTGGGTCTGGGGCTACTTCCGGTATAAAAAGGGGTAGTCCTCATTGATTAACACACGTCATCCATGCTGGCTGTGTCGCGCTAGCTGTACGAGTTTCCTGTTTCCCTCTGCTTTTGAGGTGGAACACACTGCTGCTGTTTGTCCTTGGCGACAGTCTGCCTCCTGAGTCCTGTGTTGTTCGTGGTTGTGTCTACTGTTGTCCCGACTGGTTCTGCCTCCCTTCCGGGTCGTCCCTCGCCTACCGGCTGGTCCTGGGACTGTTTGGCGCCCGCTGTCTGGACGGCGTGGCGTAGGCTACGTCACGCGTCCTGCGGGCCGAGCTGAAGCCGACTGATGCCAGCTCAACCACTCATACAGGCGTCGGTTTGAGTGGCGTCTCTTTGGGAGCAGCGGATCTCACCAGGGCGGACTCTGGACTACTGTTTTACTGATTGAGCATCTCTCAGGCGGTGACATTAACACTGGTGTATGATTTTGTGTGTGAGATTGTCCTGTTTTTAGAGTATTGCACTTGTATTGTTTATTTGAGCTTTAACTACCTTTTTAAACTGTAAATATTTTAAATTTAGGATTTTAGCCTTTTTAAACTGTAAATATTTTAACTTTAGTATTTTAGCCTTTTTAAAACTGTAAATATTTTAATTTAGGATTTTATTTAATTAAACTACTGTGCAATTTATTGTCTGTGTGAACTTGTCTCATGCCTCATCTGCAACGGGTCTATGTGCCTTAAGGGTAACTTTTAGTAAAGCTTTTAACCAAATTCACTTCTTTTATTAAAAATAGATTATTTATTTTTTAAACTAAAGTTCTCTATTTTTATCAATACCCGTCCGGCTACACAAGCAATAAGGCTGCAGAGTAACACACTGGCTGCTAACTGCTATACACGCTCTCTCTAGCGGGGACCACTTTTTTCACGGACCACATCCGGCGCGGACCGGATATGGTCCGCGAGCAGTCGTCCGGTTGATTTAAGAGCCCGTAAATAAGTTTTTTCGTTGATAGATAATTAGTTATTAGCGGTACTGCATTTTAACAACAACGAAACATCGAACTCTAGTAGCCATTGTGCTGAGATGAACTCAGGAAAAAAAAACGTGACGTCTTTTATACTGAAGTGGGTGGAGCATCACCAGGGGTTGCTAGGTGAGGGGCTGGACTCAGGTTGGGGTGGGTTGTCCTGGCACTTGTGACATCACAAGTGCCAGGATTTGAAAACTAGACATTTATATCACTGAAAAATAAATATAATGTACTTAGAGTAAATATACCACTGGGTGCATTTTTTTGGCCCTAGGACTGTTTTTTAAAGAAGTAAATAACCAAAGTTGAGTAAAAAAAAAACATTAAAAAGTGAATTTTGCATCTGTGGTCCCCTTTAAGGTTTACTTCATTCACTGTTCAATTCCAGTCCAGAAAAACACTCACATCTTGAAAACTACAAACAGTCACTGTTTAAGTCCTTCAGCAACAGGAGACATCAGCATACTGCATGTCTGGAGATACTTTCGGCAGGAAAACAAAGTAAAGTTCAGTTAAATTCAGCAAGTTTAACATACTTTGCTTAAAACAAATACCATGTGTCTGCCCTGTAGATAATTTCAGTGTAAAAACATTCCAATGCCGGTTACCCACTGCACAACTCGAAACGCGCCTGCCGTCCCCTTTTGGCCGCTGGTCACGGTCCCACTGAACCACTGAACACCGTCTGATGACGTACACTAGGGGGTAGCAGAGGGAGGGGTCTCTGGCTTGTTTTCCGGGTTCAGTTGTTGTTTTAACTGCACCTCCGACGGTCTTCGATGAGATTAAAACTTTTTTTTATGTTTGGGGTGATCTACACTGGAGAGGACAGCAGCCTGTCAGCAGCAACTGTAAAAATGCCACGTTTCTTACCGGAGTTTGGTTCCAATTCCTGGAGGCTCGATCCGGTGAGTTTAAAAAGTCCGAAAAAAGTCCCGTTGTGGTTGTGTAATCAGATAGCGAGGCTCTCCCGACTGTTTGCCGGATGCGTCGAGCCGCCAGAGATCAACATTTGGGACGTCTGCGGCTCGACGGCGACGCGCGCGTGCGTGTACAGGCTGCCCCCGCGCCGCTTCGATCACTTGAATCGCGCCGCTTCCTTGTTCGCCGTGACTCCACGCGTCTCCTCCATAGACTTTGAATGTAAACCGGCCGCTTCGGCCGCTCGACAAAGGAGACAGTGGGTAACAGGCATAAATCAGACTAGACGAAATGCCTATTATAATTTTACATTATAATATTGTCCTTTAGTTGGTTGCTCATTATATCAAAATAACAAGTTTATACTTTAATCAATCAATCAATCAATCAATCAATAAATAAATATACTTTATTGATCCCAAAGGTAAATTTTGTTTCAGTACATCTGTCAAGAAAAGAAAACAACAGACATGTGGGAGACATATGTCTGAGGCTGCAGCCACAGAGAGCAGCATCATCTTTTCATTAGATGAGAAAAGTGAAAAACATGAGGAAAGGAAGGAGGTATTTAAGAAAAAAGTATCTCACACTGTAGTGTGAGATCGCAAAAAACTAGCTCAGCACAGAAAAGCAACATAAATAGACACAATAGATATGCGTGTGGAGTGGGTAGGCGTCCCAGCACGGCCGTCAGGTGAGCGACGCAGCCCTTGTTGCTTTTGCATGTCCTAGGTTGCTGCGCCTTTTGATTGCGCCTCTCAATTTACCGATCGATCTACGTTCCCACCCTCATCTATGGTCATGAGCTTTGGGTTATGACCGAAAGAACAAGATCTCGGATACAAGCGGCTGAAATGAGTTTTCTCCGCAGGGTGGCTGGACTCTCCCTTAGAGATAGGGTGAGAAGCTCAGTCATCCGGGAGGGACTCGGAGTAGAGCCGCTGCTTCTCCACATCGAGAGGAGCCAGTTGAGGTGGCTCGGGCATCTGGTTAGGATGCCTCCTGGACGCCTCCCTGGTGAGGTGTTCCGGGCATGTCCCACCGGGAGGAGACCCAGAGGAAGACCCAGGACGCTGGAGGGACTATGTTTCTCGGCTGGCCTGGGAACGCCTTGGGATTCCCCCGGAGGAGCTGCTCCAAGTGGCTGGGGAGAGGGAAGTCTGGGCCTCCCTACTTAGGCTGCTACCCCCGCGACCCGACCCCGGATAAGCGGAAGAAGATGGATGGATGGATGGAGGTTGCTGCGCCAGGGAGGCAGTGAAGGAGGTTGGTGAAGGCATGAGTTTGAAGCATAGCACAGTCAAGAGCCCGAACCCCCAGCCATTATTGTTATTATTAACCTTTGTTTAACCAGGCAAATCCCACTGAAATCACAGATCTCTTTTGCAAGAGAGGCCTGGGCCTGAATGCATTCTAACATGCATGTTTTTTGTCTGTGGGAGGAAACCGGAGTACCTGTAGAAAACCGACGCAAGCACGAGAAGAACATACAAACTCCACACAGAAAGACACCAGGTCCAACTGGGAATTGAACCCAGAGCCTTCTTGCTGTGAGGCAACAGTTCTAATGCCGGATACCCACCAGACGCGTTTCGGGCGGCGGAAGAGGCCAGTTTACATTGAAAGGTAGTCTGTTGTAGATGTAGACGGCAGGGACACAAGAGTGACTGTATCTAATAAAACAAAATGTTTACATCCTCATAAATATATACTGTATATTAGCAAGGTTAAAGAGAACTGTAATATGTGAAGCCAATAATTTTTAATACTGTATTTTAAGTGTTTTTCTGTGTGTTTCTGTGTTTACCCGAGCAGACGATGGCAGAGAGTGTTTATGTGTTTTGTTTTACTTCTATTCATTATGCAGCAGGGAACACGGAGTGAAGTTTGTTGGAAGCTTGAATACATCATGGCAGAGGTCAGCTCTCCTGATGAATATCAAGCAAACCTTATGCACACCGCTCCTGCTGCCATCTGCCCGGAGCTGTGCCTGACTCACAAACCGGAGCACAAACACCACCTAAACGCATCAGAGAGGGCTAATTTCATCAACATATTCAACAAAGTCTATTCGAACGGCAAAGGTTACCCATGCATGGCAGGAAACAAGAGCGGGTTCTGGATGTGCTCTCCTCGTCTCCCACAGATTACGATCTCTCTTCATCAAGTAAATGTCAGCTCCAAATACTTGCCAGCTATATTTGACAGTATACCGATTCTTATTTACATATTTTTGTTTGGTATCAATGAACCGCATTGCTTTTGCGGGCAAGAGCTTTCAGTAACTCTTATAGATTCCGTATTTCCGGTAATTTGACGACTTCAAATCATATTTAAAAAAAATCAACTGAAAATGCTGTCACATACACAGAACTGCTGAAACATAAAAGAGGACTTAATAAAACTTTAAACAACAGATCCCTCAACCTCTCAGCAATAAAAAAAAAAACATCACTTTGAATTGACGACCTTTAAGTTACGTTAAGAGTTCCAAGTTTCATCCATTTGCTTGTGATGAATCAAAACCTTTCACACAGTTTGCATGCAAGGTTCCAAACACGGTGACAAAATAGGAAAATGAATTGAAATGAATGTCCTTGCAAACAGCACAGTTCAAGTGCACTACTCAAGTGCATGCATCACTCAGCAAATCTACCATCCACTGAAAAGAGTGAACTATGAAAGCAGCTTGAAAAAAGAAAGTAAAATAAGGGTAAAAACCTACTGTGAAAGTCCATTCGTGTACTCTTCTTCTATTTCTCTTGAACCCAAAGAGCCGTTACATCGACTGAGTCTGTGCCGTGAGCACAGCCCATATTCCCTCTGAAAAGCATGCCAACAGTATTAGACTTGCTTAATATATGTATTGCACTGTGTGCTGCATGTTTAAATAGACTTTTATTTTATGATCAATATACAGTTGTGGCACTGATTGAGTTTCACCCATGGCCTTTACATAGTCACCGTTACTGCTGCTGCTTTCTCTTTGTGACTCCAATATTGTTTTCTTTCCTTCTTTCGCTTCCTCGTCTTTGTGTGAAGCTGACAGTTTGAAGGACAAATCAGCCGAATGACAAAATGCTGCAGAGGAATATAAAACTTTACAAGATATTTCTTCAGTTAAAAAAAAAAACGCACTGAGTTTTCAAATGTAAGTACATTTTATGTGTGTGACCCATCATTTAAAGGTTATTTCGTGTGATAGAAGAGAACACAGAGGGACTTAAGCCTAGCCAGCTGTTACTACATCACATCTTACCTCAACATCTGTATAACGGACTGAGTTACAGACTTTTTTTTTAGTTAGCTAAGTTTGGTTAGCAAAATTGGTTATTATAAATTATGTTAAAGCTGCAGTATGTAGCTTTTTTTATGAACATATTTCTTCACTCTGTCACTACCTCCTGACAGACTGATGTTAGCCAGGTAATCTCTGAATTTTTTTAAAAAAAAATATTGTCCCCTTGCTTCTCCAGGTGGTAAATAAGCATTTCTAAAAAGAAAAGGTGACCCGCCATTTTCCAGCCAATAAAAACAGAGTTTGTAACCAGCCAATAAAAACAGAGCTTGAATTTGAATCAGCCAATAAAAACAGAGCTTGAATTTGAAATTTAACAGACCACAAGGGGGCAGAGCCACATATGGCTCTGAGGGGGAGGGATCAGAATGCTTTGCCTGTTGAAAATATTTCTAACTGCTGCAGTTCTACAGAAACTGCATACTGAACCTTTAACTGCATCAGGTGATTAATTTTAGATTCACTGAAACATGTTCATTCATTCATTCATTCAACCTTTATTTATACAGGCTAGCCTCGTTGAGTCACGGGGACTCATTTACAAGAGGGACCTGTTTCACTCACACCAAACAACCATCCACTCTCACACTCACACCTAGGGTCAATTTAGAGTCACCAATCAGCCTAACAAGCATGTTTTTTGGTCTATGTCCAGTGGTATATGAGATATTTTTCTAATAGACAGATAAATGGTAAATTGACTGCACTTATATAGCATCTTTCTATCTTATCAAGACACTCAAAGCACTTTACAACACAATCTGTGTCTCATTTGCCCATTCATACAGCACTCTACTAGATATATACAAAGAATAATCAGTGCTTTACACTGATGGGACACACATCGGTGGCAATGAGTAGTTCAGTATCTTGCCCAGGGACACTGTGGCATGTGACTGCTGGTGGAATCGAACCCCCAACTCTTGCATTGGAGGATAACTGCTCTAACCACTCAGCCACAGCTGCCCAACAGATAAAAGTGACATAATACTGTACAGTGAAGTTTTTGGCAAATATTTTGCACATGTGTCGTCCTCATCGTGTGTTTTGTACATGACTCTCGGGTACAGTCACACCAAATGTTAGACCTAAAGCTATATAAATGGACTGAACTGTAGCTGTTTTTGTTTCTTTATAAGGTCAGTTGGCTGTGGTGGCCATCTTAAATTAGATTGTCTCCAAAAGGTAAACATTTGCAGATATACTCCCAATGAGTGATTCCTGAAAGTTTCATTGAAATTCTGTGGTTTATGAGATATTTTGCTAACAGACACAATTGACTCCAAGAGTTAAAGGCAACGTTTAAAAAAAAACAATTTCTCACATGATCATCTGTAATTTAATTATGTGTTGAGGATGACACTCGGCTACCTTTTCACAAAATGTTTAGCTTAATTGAGTTTGCTTTAAATGTTATTAAGTTGAAGATTAACATCCGATTACATTTATTTTTGAGACATTCAATAAAACTTAATCGGCAGTTCACGAGACCTTATGCTGACAGACAGACGAACAACACACAAAGACAGACAAAATGTATTGCAGTTTCATTTCAGTGAACATAATTACACACATACTAACACAACATAATTACAGTAGAACAGGCTTAATCTGTTTGATTTAGGGGTACATTTAAACTAATTATTTTAAATAATTTTCTTGCAAATTCAAGTAAAATCTGTACGGTATTTTTTTTATTATAAGGCGCAATGAGCGAAACAAAACAGTCAAATAAGTTAAACTTTATTCAACTCATTCATATTAACCAAATAAAACCAGTTTGAGGTCAGTAAGCGCAACCAGAATTAATACAGAAGGCGCAGCTGATTATAAGGCTCTCTGTCAATTTTTGAGAAAATTAAAGGATTTTAAAGATCCACTGACGTGATTTTTCTACTATTCATCAAATTGCTCAAAATATATATATATTATCATTTAAATATGTTAATTTTTGCAAACAAAATGATAAATCACTTTAATTTTGCTTTAAAAGTGATTTTGAACTTCAAGCCGTGTTTAATCATGGGAAATCCGTTTACACCTGAACGCACCATCTGTGATGTAATGTGCAGAGTGAGAGGCAGAGGGCTCCAGTCTCTTCAATAGCAGACATTTTAAAACCTGACTAATTTAGCAATCTAGGTGAAGATTTAAGCTATTTGTCTTCATTTTGGGAAGCAGAAAATAGTTTGGGTGATGGAACAAGAAACAGCAGGATCTAATTTAGATCTGATGCCGTATCAGACTTACTTTTATGTGAGCTGCTCATACCGTGACAAGCCAAGAGCTCTGCCTCAACTCTGCACATGACATCACAGATGGTGCGTTCGGGTGTAAACGGATTTCCCATGATTAAACACAGCTTGAAGTTCAAAATCACTTTTAAAGCAAAATTAAAGTGATTTATCATTTTGTTTGCAAAAACTAACATATTTAAATGATAATATATATATATTTTGAGCAATTTGATGAATAGTAGAAAAATCACGTCAGTGGATCTTTAAGTGCGCCTTCTAGTCCGGAAATTACGGTAGTCTAAAACAGACAGGTTGTCCTCTGGCTTATGACAAAATGCTGTCAATCATGTTTTTGTTTCATTTAGTAGCAGTATATGATATTGCCGGATTTGGTTTTGATCCAATACCAAATAAGTAAGGGCCAGCATTGCCAGTACTGATACCAATTATTCCTATACAGATTCTTGTTAATAAATATAATTAATGCATCATATTGCTAAATATAAATAAAATACTTACAGCAGGATCAATAATATATGGATCACTATGGGATCACTCTGCCCACCACTAACATTTAGTGTTGAGATGATTTAAAGGGACAAAACCTGTGGGGGAGTTGAGTGAAAACAACAGCATGATGAAACATAATATACAAGTCATGCACTAACACATCCACTTATTGTGATCAGCTTTGTTCAGGTTGTCCCTCTGTGTTTTTAAGCAAAAAAAGGAAAAGAAGTAAAATAAAATGCATACAGGATGCATAAGATGTAGCTTAGCAACAGAAACCTGCCAGGCAGTTTTGTTCAGCTTTATTAATTTATATTTAGTTTTTCTTTTGTGGTGAAAGAACAGTGACCTAGTAGGTCACTGGTAGGTGTAGTAGGTGTGCACAAACGAAAACTGAAAGGAAAATGAATTAACCTGAATGGAATTTTTTTTTTTTTTTTTTTATCCTCCTGTGCTGTTATGTTGCAATGGAACCATTCTCATGACCTAAGAAATTGCAATCTTGGTCATTTTCCTTTTTGTCGTCTACATGAAGCCACATGTTATTTTAAACTGTTATTTTTCTTCCTTTTGCATGACTCGGTAAAGTGGGTTGTTAAGAAACGTTCTTGTTCTGTGTGACAAAGCAAACCACTCATGTCCTGATAAGGTGCAGAGCAACATTATTTCCCAACCTGGATTACTGAGCATGCATCAAGATTATTTACCTAGAAAATCTCATAATTTTAATCTGAGTCAATTCGGAAATCTACATCAAAATTCCTAAAGATATTTTTTCATGTGGTATTTGCATTATTCATTATACCCCTCTAACAACAGCAAAGCAATATGAGTATTTTGCTTGTTTCTTTGAGTGTGTGCATGTCTTTGTTTGTTTTCAGCGTTAGCAAAATATGTTATGATAAACTACTGGATTGATTAATCATTTAGTAAATTTGGTGGGGAAAAAAAGTGGATGGGTGATATGCTTTCAAGCAATGTTGGGATAAAACAATATATATTTTTTTTTCATTTTGTGATTAATAACAAACATAATGTGCTCCCAGCATTTTTTTTTTACATTAATTTATTTACAGATTTCTTGCATTTGCAAACACTCTTAATTACCGGTAAAAAAATAAATGAATAAAAAATCTTTATTTAGGCAGATTAATCCCATTGAGCCTCAAGGACACATTTACAAGAGACCTGGCTACAAACAAAGAATGATGACAACAGCAACAGTAGATTTTCCTTGGTCAATCAACAATAGACAATCATAAGAGAGGCATACAGATTTTTTTTTTTTACAAGTTAAAAAAAGATATCAAAGTAGCAAAACGGACAGATTATAAGACATGTAGAAAATCAAAAAACAGGAACATGTCTGCATTGGTTTTTGCCAGGATTCCAACAGATTCTTAAAACCATTTAGAGAGGTCAAGGTCGAGAGCTTCAGATGAAAATTAAAAATTGATTTGAAACTATGCACTGCCCCGTACAAAAACTAAAACCAAACAATTTAATTCAGTCCAATTCAATTCATTTCAGTGTATTTATATAATGCCAAATCACAACAGAAGTCATACTGAACAGAAACATTCATACCTGTACATAAAAGTCAGTTCGTAATGTTCACTGTTTAGGGAAGCCAGCAGACTGTGTTGAATCTTCACTTCGTCACAGTCTCCCATCCTGATCAACCACAACGGCAACAGTGGAAAGGAAAAACTCCCTTTTATCAGGAACAACCCTCCAGCAGAACCAGTCTCAAGACAAACGGCCATCTGATTCAACCGGCTGGGTTTGAGAGGAACAGGAAGGAAAAACGGAAACAGAATGGCAGGTCCAGAATGGAGGAGATCAGGTGAGCAGGAAAGACAACAACAACAAATAAATAAATAAATAAATAAATGCTTTTTAAGATAGAAATTATTTATTACTACAAACTATTCATTTGTATTCATTTAATTATTCATTTGAGTAAATTTGGTCACGTTATCCTCCAGTAGCCTAAGCCTATACAGGAAACCCTCGAGTTACGTCAGGGATTGGGACCTACGTGTGTGACTTAGGTCGATGTTGTCGTACCTCGCGGACCAAAAACACCTGCCTGTCGTAGGTCCGCGTTTCTGACATAGGTCGCGGCTATACCGCTAACGGAGCGCCGCACACATATTTAATGGCATGAGACTGAACAAGCAGACATACTAGGCCATGAACATGCACAGAACTGTACAGTAAATGAATACAGTACTGTACAATAAATAAAAAATATAATGTCTTACTTTGAGCTGGTCAAAGCCTGCCTTCGTCTTTTAGCATCAGCTCGCACCCGTCCGAGCTCCCCCAGCTTCCTTACGCTCCACACGCACACACGTGGTCAAAACTGTTTAAAAGAATGACTGTTAGCTTCTTAACTTCATACATTTGGAGCCAGAAAAAAAAAACTTACTGAAAGCCGTTTCTCCGCGATAATCCTCCATCCAAAACAAGCTCGGCGTTAGCTACGGTTAGGCCCCGCCATTAGCAGCAATGGTTAGCATGTCAGTTCATTCAAAAAGGCTGTCGGCTTTGTATCTCCGCGTTAGCTCGGTGTCCCCCGACTGCCAGGCGGACATTTGCGGCGAGCTCCCGGCCGCAGATGGCCCCTCCGCGGCATGTCGGCTCGGTGTCTTCGCCTGTGTTAGCTGCTGTCGTTAGCATGTCGGGCGGCGTTGTTGGAGCGATCACGGGGCGATCGGCGGCTGCTCCTCCGGGCCTGAGACGTCCACAGAGTTGACCGAGTGTTTCCAGCAAATTTATCCGTATGAGGCAACCCTGAACGGACACACGGTCCTCTAAAGCCAGCTGACAGGAGCGTCTAGAGCTCCATTGACCGCAGTAGACAATTGTAAAATGGCGACCGGAAACGACCGGAAGTTGCGTAAATACGATCAAATTGTAATAAAAACGTAATATTAATAATTATACTTTATTTATAAAGCCATTTAAAACAACCACAGCTGCAACAAAGTGCTATACACATGAAATTAATAACATTTAAACACAAAAAAAAAAATAATATATATATATTTTTTAATCATATTTTTATTAAATATGATAAAATCGTAAGTCTGAGTTGCCGTAGGTCGCGGGTGACGTAGGTCGAGGGTTTGCTGTAGTAGCATAACTATGGGACAGCTAAGGAAACCAAGCCAACCCTAAATATAGTATTTATCAAAAACTTAAGACTAATATTGAAAGTAGAAAATGTGTCAGCCTTGCGGACTGAAACTGGAAGTTGGTTCCACATGAGAGGAGCCTGATAACTGAAATATCTACCTCCCATTCTGATTTTCAAAACTCTAGGAACCACAAGTAAACCTGCAGTCTGAGAACAAAGTGCTCTGTTAACAAAATATAGAACAATAAGCGCTGTAATTTAAGATAGATCTAAGTTGTTGGGAGCTTTGTATGTTAGAAGTAATCCTTTGAATTATATTCTGAACATGACAGGGAGCCAATGAAGAGAAACTAAAACTGGAGAGATGTGATCTCTCCTACCAACTCTCATAAAAACACTGGCAGCAGCATTTTGGATCCACTGAAGGCTTTCAACAATAAACAACAATAACAACACTTCTCACTACATCTCTTAAAAATCCATCATTGGCTCTTTTTTCTAAGAAGTTAATAATGTTGGCACTCCAGGAAGTTAACTGGAGCTTGTGTATACAGCAACAGCACTGAGTGTCACCATCTGTCTCCTTGGGTTCCTGCCACACCTGACCACCAGGAGGCCACAGAAAGCACAGAAACAATCAAGCAGTTTGTGATGGGCCACAGTTGCACATTCAACATGGATTCCCCTCCACAGCAGAGCACATGCTCATCTGCGTGCAGTTTACCTCAGACACATTAAGAGTTGGTGCGTGGCTTGGAAAATCCTGACACTGGATTATTGGACTGAGGTATTGATGTAGTGAACTCAAGCATAGTGTATTTCAGATGATGGCAGGCTCCTTCTGGTCTGACAGATAAGCTGGTTAACATCATACTGGGTTATTTATTCTTTTGGACCCATTCAAGCGTGGAAGTTACCGGCAGCTGTTTACACACAGTAAAAGACAAAGTGGTATGTGCAGGTGCACACATTAAAACAGGAGGGCAGGATCAATAATATCTGTGGTGTTCTTATTTCTGTCTGGAAAAAAACAACAACTTTAAAATGAGTGTTTTTTCATTTGTTTTGTATTAATTGAATCCGACAGGGGCCACCAAGTTACATCTCTTTTATCCAAGAAGTCAACATGGCGGCACAAACACATTAAAAACAGGTTCGTTACAAGCAAGATCATAAATAAAAAGTTATCAGCTTTTTGGCATTTATGACTTATTTAAAGATGCAGACACAGACTGTGAGACTTTTTTTTGTACAGACAGTTTTTCCTTTGCTTATACTCCCATGTGGATTTTGTGTTGTAGGCAAAAAAAATAATAATAATCTAACCCAGAACAGATATTTGTAATTAACCAGTACTTTCATTGCTAAAATAGAATAAGTGGCACTGCAAAATCTTTCATTAAAATTCTAACATACGTAGTTGTTTGTCTTCTCTGCAGCTCCATCACAGTAAAACAGTGAATTTTAGCCATCCATCACCATCATCTCTGAGCTCAGTTTGTCGCTGTAACTTGTTGCTCCTTGTTATTGTGTCGTTATCAAAGATGCTGTGTTACAAAGAGCGCCTGGAGCAAACCATTTCCCCCTGCTGCAGTACAGATAATGCTATGTTTCAAGCTGCACCAACGTTTACCACAAGATTGGGCTACTAATTCACATTTTGCCATTAAATCAACACAACTTTAATACATACATATATACATTTTATATATACAATACATACACATTTTATTTATACAATATAT
>JBBPBX010014255.1:28156-45183 GCA_038048925.1 Garcialebias charrua
GTATACTAATATGTGTATGTATATATATACCTGTACAAATACAAAACACACACATGTATAATGACCTATTAAAAAAATCACGCATGAATGACCCATGATCTTAGAAAAGCTAACAAGAGAATAGTTCAATCAATCTTAGGTGAAACTATCAACAAAGAAACCAACAAAAGATTTTAAGAAAGACAGCAATAATTGAGCTGCTGGGTCCACAGCATCTTTGATGGTGTCATGAGGGTGGATTAAATATGAAAGGATGACACTGACAGGCAGGAGGTCTGATACTGGTACAATGATAAAAGTCAGATAAGGCCGTGTACAGGACGACTCCAGCTTTAATATGCAGGCCAAGTCTGGTGTGTAATGACAGGAAGAATGACACAGCAGAACATTTCTGTGTGTCTTTGGCTTCTCTTCTTTCAAATCCAACAACTGAAACGATGAAAGGAGCAAAGCGGCTGAATTCAGTGGGTTGGTAATTACCCTGACAATTGCTAACGTATTTGCTCTGACAATGGTACACATATGGGGGGGGGGGATTAAAAAAAGAAAAGATAAGGGAGCCGGCACAACAAAATGAAAAATAAAAAATAAAAAACAAGACGTCTTCTTTCTATTTTTGTCGTTACTTTTTCTGTGGAGTAAAGACAGGAGCTCGAAGGCTCAGATCAAACGGTAGTGGTGATGAAAAGAGCAGGTCTCTGGGGGATGATGGGGGTGGTGGGGTGGGGATCAGAGAAAAGCAACAAATGAAGGCTAATTTGCTCTTATCGTTTGTAACATTATGAAAATAAAGCTCCAAAGTTTGGCAAAATAAATTTGAGATCAATGATAGAGTTGTGTAATTCTACACATATCAACAATCTACCACAGAGGGGTCTAAAAAGTAAAAATCCAATTCTTATTTATTTATTTTTATTACAGTTCAGATGCAGTTGTCATCACAACAGTATTTGGCAGGTTATAATTTCTTTTGTCTAAAGCCTTTCTAATAATAACATATTCAATTAATTTATTTTATCTTAAGTATGTATTTATCCTCACACCATCCTACTCATGCATTAAACCCACCTACAAGTGTTGTTTTAAAGCTTCATGCCAGATTATTCTACTTTAAAAAATGCTTATGAAAATTGAATAATTCTGATGGACTGCAATCCTGCATACCTGCAAGAAGTCAAGGTTAAGCCCTAAGGGAAGCAGATATATGGCAGCCGGATATACACTGCTACATAAGCAAACATGCAAATTAAGATGTCAGATTGATGAAGATGTTTTCTTTCTTTGTTATAAGGATTTGCATGTATTGTTTTCATCAGCAGTTTGCTCGGACATCAAACAAATCTCACTAAATGGAGTAGTGGGACTAGCTAAAGAACATCTCTGTCATGTTAATGCAGCGGCAGTGGGATTAGGCTATGCACCCAGAGTGGATAGTTCCAAAATTCATTATTTGCTAGTGAATTATAACCAATTAGATTAAAGGTGCTATGTGTAACTTTCTGTAGAGCCAGAACTTAGAAATATTTTCAACAGGCAAAGCATTCTGATCCCTCCCCCTCAGAGCCATATATGGCTCTGCTCCCCCTTGCTCTGCTGAAATTCAAATTCAAGCTCTGTTTTTATTGGCTGATTCAAATTCAAGCTCTGTTTTTATTGGCTGGTTACAAACTCTGTTTTTATTGGCTGGTTAACGGCGGGTCACTCTGTGTTTTTAGTGTTTTTATAAATGCTGATAGAGAAGCAAGGGGACTATAGTTTTTTTCAGAGATTACTTTGTCTAACATCAGTCTGTCAGTAGATAGTGACAGAGTGAAGAAATATGTTAAAAATATATTGTTAGAAAAGTTACAGACTGCACTACAAAGTTACATAGTGCAGCTTAAAAAAAAAAAAGAATGTGATCTAAAGCACTGATTAGTCTCTTTAGAATGATTTGTTCGATTAGCTTTATATAGATCTAGTAGAGTGCTATATGAATGGGTAAATGAGGCACAGATTGTAGTGTAAAGCGCTTTGAGTATCTTGATGAGATAAAAAGATGCTATATAAGTACAGTCCATTTACTATTTACTTCTGCATCCTGACCAGGGTTTTCCAGTAAAATGTCACTTATCAGTAAAAAAATAATAAAAATCAGAATTTATTTGAAGCCTTTGCAACACTGCTTTGAGCAAGCAGCACCGCAGACTTTCTAACAAGGACAGTCTGAGTCTTCAGCCTTTAGACACAGACATGTGTACCAGTGTTTGTAGCTCTAGTATGTACTTAGAATAGTATGTGTGAGTGGCAGGTTGGCTTTGATTTGCAGCTCCTATTGTGAAATCACACTTCTGTGCAAGCATGACCACTGTGTCTCATTGTACTTGCCACAATGAATATTAAAATATCTTACCAGGGTCAAATAATTTATGTGTGTGTGTGTGTGTTTAGAAAATGGATCCATAAAGGCTGATTTTATAAATGATGCCTGAAGGCACCGAGTCTCCATGGCAACAACAGATAGCACAGCAGCAGATTTCTTGTCAATCAGTCCCATCTGATGGAATGAAAAGCATACGATAAGGGAAAGCTGGAAGAACATCTGTGCTAAGAAAGCAAACACAAACTAAAACAACAGTTAAAGGCAGAATAAAATTTAGATGGATTAGACTAATCCGGTGATTGCTGTCAGAGACGTTATTAAAAATTAAAGGTCAGGGTCAAATGTCACTGTCAGATCAATGCGCGTAAGATTACTGCTCAAGAAAATACATGAATGCTGGGTGAAAATACATGAATGTTGGGTGAAAATACATGAATGCTGGGTGAAAATACATGAATGCTGGGTAAAAATACATGAATGCTGGGTGAAAATACATGAATGCTGGGTGAAAATACATGAATGCTGGGTGAAAATACATGAATGTTGCTTGGGTATTGTGCCTGCAGTAGACTTTGAGCTAACTCATGTTGCTCATTGAAGTTGCTCAATAATTAACTGATTTTTCTTGTCGACAAATCTGAAATACAGGATCTTCCATAAAATATTTGATTGTACACCAGTTTATATCATTTTAAAAGTAAGTTAGTAACTTGTCCATCTCTGCTGTACTTGTCCATCTCTTGCATTGGGTTCATCAACATTATATGAAGCTTGTATTGACCCACAAGCTTTAACTTGTCTTGGCAATGTGAGTTTTGGCACACAACATCCCATATGATTTTAACTGGTCATGTGAAAGACAGTTGGTTTCAGTAACTCTGAATTGATCACGTTCTGATTTGTTATGTACAGTATGTCCTTTCATTGCAGAGTTCAGATATGCCTACCAGTACTTCTCTCATTTGGGCATGTTTTGTGAGGTCCATCAAGGGTTTGTGTTGGGACCACTTATTTTTTTTGCCTGTAAGCCATTTGGAGGCAAAAAGTAAATGTAAATGGACTGTCTTTATGTAGCACCTTGCTATCTTATCGATATACTCAATTCTTTACACTACAATCTACAAGGGCCGAGATGGTGTAGAGGCAGGGCAGCCGGCTCAGGACCGGAATGTCCGGGGTTCGATCCCCGGTCACTGCATACCTCGTTGTGTCCCTGGCCAAGACACTTAACTCCGAGTTGCTCCCGGTAGGACTGGATGGCGCCTTGCATGGCAGTCTACCACTACCGGTGTATGAATGTGTGGATTAATGGGTGAATGGCTGGTACTGTGAAGCGCTTTGGGACCCCTCATAGGGGTCTGGAAAGTGCTATATAAGTAAGCTCCATTTACTATTTACCAATCTGTGTCCTCATTTACCCATTCATACAGCACTTGACTATATCTATGCAAAGACTAATCAGTGCTTAAGATCACATTCATACACTGATGGGACACACATCAGAGGCAATGAGGGGTTCAGTGTCTTGCCCAGTAACACTTTAGCATGTGACTACTGGTGGAATCGAACCCCCAACTCTTGAATTGGAGGACGACTGCTTTAACCACTCAGACATAGCCTACTCATGGATCCTGTTGTCACTTTTGCTGGGAATGACAGCTAATTCAATATCTTGCTAAAACTTACCGGTAATGCATCTGTATTGTCTCCTGCTTCAAAACAGTAACAAAAGTAAAATGTGCAAACATTTCTTACGGTTGAATGACTAGACCTGGGCTAATTATAACAACCCCTGCAGCCTCATCACTAGCAGCTTATATTTTCACCTTGTCTGTGAGCATTATATGGATAATATTACAAAGTACTATCATGGATGCACACAAGATGGTTATATTTTACTCATAGTGTCTGAAAACAACAGCAAAATGTTCAATGAGCTTTATAAACTGATTAAACTCCTTTACAAACATTGTTTTTTTTCTCTTATACTCATTCACACTTGCAGTTTCACCCAAAATGTGCACTCTAATTAGGTGTTTGCTTTTATTTCTCTGCTACATGCACTAGTAGGGGTATTAAAGCATTTTGGTGATGATGTGTCACCTAGGGACACTTTAAACTACATTATAGTGGTTCTAAGGATCAAACTACCTATTATATGAATAGAAAAATATATTACAAAGTACAAGCTGTGTTTTTATTATAGAGAGTTGTCAATTACATATGAGCAATGTTTATCATCATTATGTTGTAACTGCCTTCTATTTAATGTTTATCACAGTGGGGGCATCACGTTGAGATGGTGGTTAATGATGCTGTCTCACAGCAGCAAACTGATTGGCACCTTGATTGTGCAGGTTTTTCTCCATGGAGTTTGCATGTTCTTTCTATCTAAATATATTTGCTCATATATGACAACTGTACAAACCAAACTAACTAGTAAATATGATTTGATCTTAGGAGTGACTGGGTGATAGAATGGTTGTGTGTTTTTGTGTTGGCCATATACTGTAATGGGATAACCAAATGCTCAGGGGGTATTGTATCTTTCCGTACGATGACTGGAATACCTTCAATACATTTATTTGTTTTGCGAGGAAGGTGACAAAGAAACTGAAGTTCCACATGGATCATAACTAGGCTTGCTTAATTTAGCACCTTCATCAAATGTGTCCTCACAGTTCTTCCTCGCAAATATCTCAGACATCCACAAAAGGAGAAACAATACAAGAAGACATGCCTAAAGGATGATAGACAGACGGACGGACGGACGGACGGACGGACGGACGGACGGACGGACGGACGGACGGACGGACGGACGGACGGACGGACGGACGGACGGACGGACGGACGGACGGACGGACGGACGAGACAGACAGACAGACAGACAGACAGACAGACAGACAGACAGACAGACAGACAGACAGACAGACAGACAGACAGACAGATAGATAGATAGATAGATAGATAGATAGATAGATAGATAGATAGATAGATAGATAGATAGATAGATAGATAGATAGATAGATAGATAGATAGATAGATAGATAGATAGATAGATAGATAGATAGATAGATAGATAGATAGATAGATAGATAGATAGATAGATAGATAGATAGATAGATAGATGGATAGATAGATAGATAGATAGATAGATAGATAGATAGATAGATAGATAGATAGATAGATAGATAGATAGATAGATAGATAGATAGATAGATAGATAGATAGATAGATAGATAGATAGATAGATAGATAGATCGATAGATCGATAGATCGATAGATCGATGAATCAGAATCAGAATCAGGTTTATTGGCCAAGTATGTTGACACACACAAGGAATTTGTTTCCGGCTGTTCGTGTCTCTCTAGAAAGTGTCTCTCTAAAAATGCTAAAAACTTTTTACATAAAAAAAACGTATAAATAATACACAAAATACAGAAGGATTCACATCACATGGGGGTTGTGAATGGGTTGGGGGTCACGCTGATGGATGTCTGATGATCAGCTGTTGATGATGGTGATGGCCTGGGGGAAGAAACTGTTCTTGTGTCTGACAGTCTTAGTGGACAGAGATCTGTAGCGTCTGCCAGACGGGAGAAGTTGGAACATGTTGTGACCCGGGTGTGTGGAGTCTGTGGTGATTTTTCCAGCCCGTTTCCTGGTTCTTGCGTGGTACAAGTCCTGAATGGAGGGCAGTGAAGCCCCAATGACTTTCTCAGCTGTCCTCACTGTTCGCTGCAGCCTGTTCCTGTCCTGCCTTGTGGCTGCTCCAAACCAGACTGTGATGGATGTACACAGGATGGACTCAATGACTGCAGTGTAGAACTGGATCAGCAGCTCCTGAGGCAGGTCCAGCTTCCTCAACTGGCGTAGGAAGTACAGTCTCTGCTGGGCCTTTTTGAGGATGGAGGTGATGTTGGGCTCCCACTTCAGGTCATGTGAGATGGTGGTTCCCAGGAACCTGAAGGACTCTACCGTAGACACGGGGCTGTTGAAGATTTTGAGGGGCAGCAGTTCTGGGGGGTGTCTCCTGAAGTCCACTCTCATCTCTACTGTCTTCAGTGTGTTCAGCTCCAGTTTGTTCAGGTTGCACCAGGACATCAGTCGTTCCACCTCCTGTCGGAACGCAGACTCGTTGTCATCACTGATAAGTCCAATAGATAGATAGATAGATATTTTGTCCTACAGGCATCTGATGAATATAGACTTGACAGTAGTCTGATTTCACAATGAAGTCCACCCTGCCCCTCAATTTATATCTACTGTATCTTCTCAGATTATGTTTAATTTAGTTTTTGTTTTATCGAACACCAGCTATTTGTTTTAATTCAGGAAGCCTCACTGATGTTGAGCATTTTGTCTCGCTGGTTATGAAATGTGTGTCAGGTGTAGCTGATAAATTTTGCCTTTTCGGGGGGTTGATAATGTTTTTCATCTTCAAATGCTGTTTTAGTCTCTGTTGTAGGAGCCCGAGGAAAGCACAAATGTCATTTCAGCCACTGCAGAGGTTTAAAAAAAAAAAGCCCTTACATTTATTTTCTGACTTTATGTCCTCTGTTACAGTATATTGTTTTCCTCCAAGTCATTATTTATCATTCATTCACCAGCATGGAAGCACAAGTCTTTCTGAGACTAATTAGAGCTGCTTCGCTTTGAACAAATGATGAAATGGTCAAATTGGCTGTTTAAGCAATCCGCAGGATTTCACAGGATTTTTTTTGTTTTTGTTTTGTTTTTATGTCAGGAAAATTATTTGCCAATGAGAATGAAGTGCAAAAATAGGTTTATTACAGTTATGAGAGAGGAAGCTTGAATTATTTATAAAGGAAATTTAACCCCAACAACAACAACAACAACAACAACAACAACAACAACAACAACAACAAAAAGCATTATATGAAGAAAAAAACACATTATAAAGATTTACTATTGTTGTTCAAAAATAAAATAAAATCACAACAAGGACACCAACATAGAAATTAATTTGATTTTTGTTGTTCATTTTTGTACACATGATTTACAGCCAGGTGAAACCTGTTGATCACAAACATTAACCGATTATAGTTTTTCATGGATGCATTTCATTCAGGACTTTACTGTAAATAATTTGTGTATAATGTAAAAACAAAATGCACAAACAGGTCTAGTTTACAGAAACATGTAAACTAAAGGAGGTTAGTTCTCAGGTTAAGGTTTATCTTTTTTTAAGTATGTTTTTATTGATGTTAATGTGTAAAATTTGCATCAATCTGAAGATATATTCTACACATTTCTACACAACCTGACTTTATGATGTGGATTAGAACAGTGCTGTGTGTGCTTGATGGTTACACCTTTCAATCTTCCCTTTCACTAGAAAAGAACAAGACATGTGAACTCCAGCAGTGAGCTTTCATAAAATGTCAAAAAGGCTTTTAGTTTACCTTCACACAATGGAAAAATAAAATAAAATGCTGGTGGAAACTGTGTACAGGCAAGGTCGCAGTGAAGTTGTTGATGAGTCTACCATTATCACTTAATTAAATTCCTGTGGAATCCGAAAAACTTTTTTACATCCTACTGCTTTTACCTTCATTCAATCTGTGTGTGCAGATATAAAACAAATAAACCACACAGGAAGTAATCATTATGTGTTCAAGAATTTTACTCTTCCATTTACTGACTGAACATTAGTCAGTTTTAAGACAAATCAAGGACACACGGGTGGAAATCTGTGGCAAGAAACTAAAACTTATTACAGTGTTTTTTTAGTCTAAACCTGCAAAGCAGCAGGAAGCAGAGAGATCAAAAATACATAATATTAATAATAATTATTATAATAATGTAATCTGGTTTAACTTAATTTTGCTTTCCACAAACACCAAAAACATTTCACAAGAAAACGCAACATACAGTTATGAACGAAAATTATTTTTCTTGGTGGTGATGCTAAAAGTTTGTTTATACGGAGGAGGCAGGACTCGTGACCCCTTAAACCATAAAAAAAAATAAAAAATAAAAACTTTGTTATTATGTTATTATATTGTAGGTTTAAAAGCAAATTACATTTACTGAACTTTAACCTACAGCTTAAAATACCCTATTTTTTATTTATTTCTGAGTCTGAAGTACCGGTTCTGTCTCACTCCATTTACCTAACAGCTTGACGACTGACACTAAAAGCTTCCCTTTGCATTGATTTGTGATTCCGGGATGTCCTGAAAGAACAGCGGTTTATGATGCCGTGGAATAAAAACTGTCTGGCAGCTCACACTGAAACAATCCTGATAAATACATAGCGTTCTGAAGTGTTTGAATGAGCAACCAGAACGTACTCTGTCGCTGCTATGGTAATGCAGAAAATATTGTTTTATGTCTGCTAGGGCAAAATAAATTTAAGAAGAAATGCACATGGCTGGACTGAGAGGCTCAGGATGATTCAGCATATTTATCTATTGTGGGCTGCAGTAAAATGCCTTCAGTTATCAACAAAAATACTGCAACATCTGCTTTTAGCCTCCAGAAATGACCACATTCTTCATTTTGACAGTTTTAATATATCTTAGTTTATTCACCTTGGTGTTGCTCATGGGTGTACTGACTGCCATGAGAGCCCATTTAAATTGTTTAAATTTGTTTTGAGATTTCATCAGTACTTCCAGCAGCTCAGATTTACCTTTTATTCATTCATTGTTAGTTTTAAAGTGTTATAGTATGCATGCACGTTGTTCTCCTTGAGCCACTTTGTAACCATTTTGGCAATATGCTTCGGGTCATTGTCCATTTGGAAGACCTTTGTGCATCCAAGCTTAACTTCCTGGCTAATGTCTTGAGACAATTCAGTATTTCCACATAATGTTCTTTCCTCATGATGCCATCTATTTTGTGAAGTGCACCAGTCCCTCCTGCAGCAAAACAACTCCACAACATAATGTTGCCGCCCCCGTGTTTCACAGTCAGGATGGTGTTCTCAGGATTGCAAACTTTCCCCTTTATCCTCCAAACGTAACGATGGTCATTATGGCCCTCCAGTTTAATTTTACTTTTGTCATACCACAGGACATGTCTCCAGAAATTAAGGCATTTGTCCCTGTCTGCATTTGCAAACATTAATCTGGCCTTTTTGTTTCTTTGGATGGCTTCTTCCTGGCAGAGTGGCCTTTCAGCCCATGTTGATACAGTATTCACTGTGGATCATGACACACTTCAGCCAGCCAGATTCAGCCAGCATCTTCATCAGGTCTGTTGCTTTTGTTCTTGGGGTTATATACACATTCTGGACCAAAGCACGTTCATCTGTGGGACACAGAACCCGTCTCCTTCCTGAGCGGTATGATGGCTGGACATTCTCATCTTACCGTACTTTTTGCCGTATTAGTCGCTTTGCTGTACAAGTTGCTTTGTCCAATTATTGGCAATAATTTGGAAAAATCTATAAATATGTTGCTTCGCCCTATAAGTCGCATCTATTATGCGTCAACGCTACGCAACTCGTCAGCGCCTCATTTGCCCTGCTGAAAATGGCGGCCACAGAAACGAGCGAGCACGGAAGGACTTTACAAGGTTAACACGGTAAAAACAATTATTTGTTTGCTAAAAATTATAGCTGACATTATAGCACAAGGGTTCCTGAGCTTAACCGTTCCTTAAAGGTGCCGTCGGCAGTTTCTGGAGAACGTTGGGACTTAGAAATATTTTCAACAGGGAAAAGCATTCTGCTCCCTCCCCCTCAGAGCCATATATGACTCTGAGGGGGAGCCACAGTCCGTGGTCTGCTGAACTTGAGATCTGCTCCGCCCCCTGCTGCATGTCCGCTCGGAGCCGCTTCAATATTCTGTGTTTATATGTTAATAAAACGTTCTAAAAAAAAAAAATAAAACCATGAAGCGCTATCCAGCACACCAGAAGACCAGGAAATCTTCAGAGCCTCGGGCAGCCACGTTGAACCCTACTTTAATTCGCTCGTGACAACTGCACTTCCTCATTCATTGCAGTCGGCAGAGGGAGCGGTACAGAGCGGTGAATGAAGCGATTATTGGACTTTTGAAAAAAATAAAAAAAATAATAATAAAAGTCCTGATCAGGGATTAAGAAGGGGAATTTAATACATTTGTGTCACATACAAAACAGTCCTGCATCACTTTCCAATCCTTTGAACGAGAACGTGCACGGCACTGGGGCTGGGACAGGTGGGGGCGTGGGTTGGGGCGTGAGAAGCTCTGTTGAGGACAACTGGAACGCAGCTTTATTGGCTGATTAAAAACTCTGTTTTTATTGGCTGGAAAACGGCGGGTCACTTTTTCTTTTTAGAAATACTTATTTACCACCTGGATGTAGGGGTTTCAGGTCCACCAGCCATTCTCTCTCCAATCAGCGGCAACCAGCCACACCTGTTCCTGGTTTGGAGGACTACTCTGCCTGGGTATAAGAACCTCTGCCAGACGTGCCTTCAGCGCCGGGACATTATCAAGCTATGCCAAACACTCACCTTGTTTCTCCGTTCTGGACCGCCTGAAACCTTGGAACTCCTGGGATCTCTCTGGACTGAACTACAAGAAACACAGCATCTGGAGGATCTTGACCTGCAGCAACAAAATAAATTATTATTTTATAAACTCCTGACTCTGTTCCTTCTTCTCAGTCAGCCACTTGGGGTCTACATGTCTAAAAATATGACAGAATGTCCCGGCCAAACAGACCCTCAAGGCATGACTGGGGAGGGACAGATCCAGCATTTTATCCAAGCTCAGAATAGACGCATTGAAAATCAGGAACAAGCTTTACAACGTATTTTTTCTCAGCAAGAAGCATCGCAAAACCACTTTCAGGAGCTTGGAAGCATGATTCATGCCTTACAACAACAAGTAGCGGCTCTTGTTCCCACGGCCCCGGTCCAGACCTCTCCAACTTCTCACCAGCCGGCAACCTCCACCTCAGCCCCCCTGAATGTTCAGGCTCTTCGGGAACCAGACATCCGCCCCTCTGAGTTTTTCGAAGGTAACGCCAGCAAGTGTGGCGGTTTTTTGTTACAATGTAACCTAGCATTTAGCCGAGCACCGCTAACCTACACATCTAATGCTTCCCGAATCACCTATGTCGTCACCGCACTCAAGGGTGAAGCGCTTCAGTGGGCTCGCGCTTACCTGCAGAAACGTGACATGCAGTTCTTGACTTTTTCCACCTTTCTCGAGGAGTTTCGGCGTGTGTTTGATCATCCATTACAGCAAGAGGAGGCAACTAAAAAGATGTTCAAACTACGCCAAGGAGGCAGGTCCGTCGCCGAATTCGCCACCCACTTCCGCATTTTGGCGGAGGATTCCGACTGGGGTGAGGTCGCGCTAAAAGGCGCATTCATTAATGCCTTAAATAAACGAATCAAGGACCAAATAGCTACCAGAGAAGCACCAGCAAGCCTAGATGATCTGATCACGCTCGCCATTAGGGTGGATAATTGTTTTCGTGAAAATACGTCGGAGGACTACAATTCCCATGCATCCCCCGAAACCGGAAGTGCTCGTTCCGCACCGATAACTGCTCCGTCGGCTCCTGAACCAATGCAGATTGGGAGAACCAGACTCTCTCCAGAAGAGCGCCAGAGACGCATTGACCACAACGAGTGCCTCTATTGTGGTAGGAGGGGCCACATTGCTGCTACATGTCGCCTACGTTTAAACGAGAGAACTCACCAGTAAACCAGGAGATTCTGGTGGGTATTTCTTCATTTTCTCCTGGCAATAATTTGTGTTTACCTGCAATCCTGTGCATTAACTCAACCAATTTTCCTGTCCAGGCTCTGGTTGATTCTGGGGCGGAGCAGAACCTGATCAGTAGGGATCTGACTGAGAAGCTACGGATACCTACCACAGCGCTTAATCCTGCTATCTCTGTGGCTGCCCTTACTGGACAAACTATCTCCTGTATTTCACAAAAAACAATAAAATTCAAGTTCATAGTTTCTGGCAATCATCATGAGCAGGGTGAGTTTTTTGTTTTTGATTCTACCAAATCCCAACTGGTTTTGGGTTATCCATGGTTAAAGAGACACAATCCACTCATTAACTGGTCTGAAAATAGAGTAGAAAAATGGGGAGACAACTGTTCCAGAGAGTGTTTACGTTCTGCCGTTTCTCCTGGGGTTTTTGACAAACAAGCAATTGAAGAGATCAACCTTTCTAATGTCCCCTCTGTTTACCATACTTTTGCTCCAGTCTTTAGCAAACAACAAGCTCTTTCATTACCCCCTCACAGACCATATGACTGTTCCATAGACCTCCTTCCGGGTGCTCCGCTACCCTCGAGTAGATTATATAATCTGTCCGGACCTGAGAGGGAGACTATGAGACAGTACATTGACGAGTCCCTTAAATCTGGCATCATTAGGCCGTCAACCTCTCCTGTGGGGGCGGGATTCTTTTTTGTTACAAAGAAAGACAAGACGTTACGACCATGCATTGATTTCAGGGGTTTAAACCAAATCACTGTCAAAAATAAATACCCATTACCCCTTATGGACTCTATGTTTGAGCAACTGCAGGATGCTGTCATTTTCACAAAATTGGACCTTCGCAACGCCTATCATTTGGTGAGGATCAAAGAGGGGGATGAGTGGAAGACCGCGTTCAAGACCCCTCTAGGCCATTTTGAATATCTAGTCATGCCGTTTGGATTAACTAATGCCCCTGCAGTGTTTCAAGCACTAATCAACGATGTATTAAGAGACTTCCTTAATGTGTTTGTGTTTGTGTATCTGGACGATATCCTCATTTACTCAAAGGATAAGGATCTACACCCAAAACACGTAGAAGCTGTACTTCAGAGGTTGTTGGAAAATCAACTTTTTGTTAAGGCGGAGAAATGCGAGTTCCATGTGTCTACTGTGTTTTTTCTTGGCTTTATTTTTGAGAGAGGACAGGTTCGTTCTGATCCCGACAAGATCAAGGCTGTTACGGACTGGCCTACTCCCCTTGATCGAAAACAGTTACAACGGTTCCTGGGTTTTGCCAATTTTTATCGGCGGTTCATCAAGAATTATAGCCAAGTTGCATCGCCACTTACTCAGCTCACCTCAACTCTGCATAAATTCGCCTGGACCCCAGCAGCAGAAATGGCCTTCCTAGAACTAAAACGACGCTTCTCTTCAGCTCCCGTTCTTGCCCACCCTGATCCACACAGACAATTTGTTGTGGAAGTGGATGCCTCTGACTCGGGTGTGGGGGCTGTGTTATCCCAGCGGGCAGCTGACGATGGGAAGCTTCACCCCTGCGCCTTCTTTTCCCGTCGTCTTTCTGCTGCTGAACGCAATTATGACGTCGGTAACAGAGAGTTGCTGGCCATAAAGTTGGCTCTCGAGGAGTGGAGACATTGGTTGGAGGGTGCAGAAATACCATTTGTTATTTTTACTGATCATAAGAACTTGGCATACATTCAGGGTGCTAAGAGATTAAATGCACGACAAGCCAGATGGTCTCTTTTCTTCGCCAGATTCAACTTTTCTATCACTTACATCCCAGGTACTCGCAACATTAAACCGGACGCCCTATCCCGCCAGTTCTCCTCATCTGAAACTTCTGATTCTCCTGTGGACATTTTGCCTACATCCTGCACAGTTGGAGCCATGACCTGGACCATTGAGAATGACATTCGAGAAGCACAACGACTCGAGCCGGACCCTGGTACGGGCCCTCCAGGAAGACTTTTTGTCCCTGCTTCAATGGTTGGTGAGGTGTTGCATTGGCTTCACACGGCAAAATTCACATGTCATCCTGGTATCACACGCATGTTGCACCTCACTAAAGAACATTTCTGGTGGCCCACAATGTCTAAAGACGTGAGGGAGTTTGTTTCTGCCTGTCCAACATGTGCTTGTAACAAACATAATACCCAACCCCCTGCAGGTCTCCTCATGCCTCTACCTTCCCCTGGTCGTCCATGGTCCCACATCGCCTTGGATTTTGTCACCGGTCTTCCTCTGTCAGAAGGTAACTCTGTCGTTTGCACTGTGGTTGACAGATTCTCTAAGGCCGCTCACTTCGTCCCTCTGACCAAGCTGCCTTCTGCATTCGAAACGGCACAGTTGGTGGTGAACCATGTTTTCCGTCTGCACGGTATCCCGCTTGATATTGTGTCTGACAGGGGGCCACAATTCATCTCTCAAGTGTGGAAGGCATTTTGTGACGCTTTGGGTGCCACCTCCAGCTTGTCGTCCGGCTATCACCCCCAGTCAAATGGCCAAACTGAGAGGTGCAACCAGGACTTGGAGGCTGCTTTACGGTGCGTGATTGAGAATAACCCATCTTCTTGGAGCCGGTACCTACCCTGGATTGAGTATGCCCATAACTCTCAGGTCTCCTCTGCAACTGGGTTTTCTCCTTTTGAAGCGTCATTGGGTTACTCTCCCCCACTTTTTCCCTCTCAGGACTTGGACGTTTCTGTCCCGTCAGTTCAGCGCCATGTCGCACGGTGCCGTCGAGTTTGGCGCCAGACCAGAAAGGCGTTACTCAGGACGGCGGCTCAAACTAAAAGGTTTGCTGACAGACGCCGCTCGACGGCTCCTACTTACCAGGTGGGTGAGATGGTATGGCTCTCTACGAAAGACATCTCTCTCAAGGACACACCCAGGAAACTTGCCCCCAGGTACATCGGCCCGTTTCCCATATCGAGGATAATCAACCCTTCGGCCGTACGCCTGCGGCTCCCGTCATCTATGAAGGTACACCCCACGTTCCATGTTTCCCTCATTAAGCCTGTTGTTGACAGTCCCCTGGTCCCTCCGTCCACGCCTCCCCCTCCCCCCCGCCTGATCGACAACTCGCCGGCTTTTACGGTCCGGCGTCTTCTGGATGTCCGGCGGAGGGGTAGGGGGTTCCAGTACTTGGTGGACTGGGAGGGTTATGGTCCGGAGGAACGTTCTTGGGTCCCTAGGGCTCACATCTTGGACCCGGGTTTGGTTTCCTCTTTTTATAGGGCTCACCCTGAAAAGAGGATGGGATCGCCGAGGGGCGATTCTTGAGGGGGGGGTTCTGTAGGGGTTCCAGGTCCACCAGCCATTCTCTCTCCAATCAGCGGCAACCAGCCACACCTGTTCCTGGTTTGGAGGACTACTCTGCCTGGGTATAAGAACCTCTGCCAGACGTGCCTTCAGCGCCGGGACATTATCAAGCTATGCCAAACACTCACCTTGTTTCTCCGTTCTGGACCGCCTGAAACCTTGGAACTCCTGGGATCTCTCTGGACTGAACTACAAGAAACACAGCATCTGGAGGATCTTGACCTGCAGCAACAAAATAAATTATTATTTTATAAACTCCTGACTCTGTTCATTCTTCTCAGTCAGCCACTTGGGGTCTACATGTCTAAAAATATGACACTGGAGAAGCAAGGGGACACATTTTTTTTTCAGAGATTACCTGGCTAACATCAGTCTGTCAGGAGATGTGGCAGAGTGAAGAAATATGTTTATAAAAAATGTTACATAGCTCCTTTAATCAATTCACAAAATGGTCAAATCTGCTGGATTTAAATTGTTTCGGTTTGACATCTTCCAAACGGTCGCGTGCGCTACAAAAATAAATTATAAATAAATCGAATTTGATCTCAAATGTCTTATACAGGTCAACAGTTTGTGAATGAAACCCATATAATTACACTCTGTAAGCTAAAAAAATATCCGCCGAGTGGTTTATGAGCTATTTAAAACATTATAAACAGAAATAAAACAAAAGCTAACGAGACGATTCCGTCTCTATAAAACGAATAAAAAATTGAATTTGATCTCAAATGTCTTATACAGGTCAGCAGTTTGTAAATGAAAACCCATATAATTACACTCTGTAAGCTAAAAAAATATCCGCCGAGTGGTTTATGAGCTAATTATCTAAACACCGTAGTATCTGTTTATGGTAGCTAACCGCTAACAATATGCTAATGTAAAAGATCGTTTTTTTTATTATCTCAAACATCTCATAAAGCTAGTTAGTTGTAAATGTCCATACAGTGATTACATTCTGTAAGTTTCATAAAAATCTGTCCTGTGGTTCTTGACTTATCTAGCTAACAAACAACTAACAAACAGAAGTTACCTCCAGAGCAGGAGGCCGGGTAGCGACAGAGTCAGTCCGAGCAGAGGAGGCTTTTTTCGGACACATGAGCTGGAAACGGTCGGTGGACTCTCTGGAAGTGTCCCCTAGCGGACAAAACTGGTACTGCACCATTTTTTGCCTGAGTCAAAAATTGGTCTAAAAATATGGGAAAAAAATCCATAAATATGTCGCTTCGCCGTATAAGTCGCAGGACATGCAAATTAGTAAAAAAAACAGCGACTTATATGCCGAAAAGTACAGTACTTGTACTTGAGTATAATTGTTTGTACAGATGAATGAGGCACATTCAGGCATATGGAAATTGCACCCAAGGATTGACCAGACTTGTACAAATCCACATTTCTGTTCTTGATATGTTGGCTGTTGTATTACAACTTTCCTATGATGATATATTACAACTTTCCTATGATGGTACACAAGGAAGCAACATGTTTCAGGTGTTCCTTAAATTATATCCACAGGTGTGTCTCTAAATAACTCAGATTTTATCAATAAACCTGTTAGAAGCTTCCAAAGACATGACATCAAGTGCCCCAAATTGTTTAAAGGCATAGTAATCTCAGTGTATTTAAACTTTTGACTT
>JBBPBX010014256.1:0-38308 GCA_038048925.1 Garcialebias charrua
TGAGTGTGTGTGTGTGTGTGTGTGTGTGTGTGTGTATGTGTGTGTGTGTGTGTGTGTGTCAGATTCTTTTTGTTTTGGTGAATGTGGATGAATCTCGTAATGGCAGACTCATGGAGTACTTCCGGGTTCGGGACTTTGAGGCCCCCCTTATTCGACTGGTCAACCTTACAGATCATGTCACCTACCAGCTGCCATCTGACACCCTGAACGATGAGATTATCAAGCGGTTCTGTCAGTCCTACCTAGAGGGCAATGCCAAGGTAACACTCTTCAATGCTCCATGGCACATGTCACATGTATGGGGGTAAGGTAAGGTAGCCTGAGTATTATTGTGCTTTATCAGCCCAAAATGCAGAGTGAGCCCATTCCTGAAGAGTGGGACAAGAAGCCTGTGAAGGAACTGGTGGGAATGACTCTGGAACAAGTGGCCTTTAACCCCAACAAGACCGTTTTTGTCTTTTTCTGTAAGTAAGCAAATATTACAACATGCACAGTATGTTGTTATCTTCATTCAACTGAGAGTGTACCTTTTATAGATCGTTATGGTTTTACTCTTAGCTCGATTCCAACTTTTGTCAGAGCTTATGCTGCAGGGAAATGGTCGTAAACTATAAAATTTATAAACTGACTGTACAGGAGATTCAGACATCTGCAGACCAAGATTAGCTGCCACAAGAACAAGTTTTACCCTCGTCATCACACTTGTTTTTACACCTGCTGTACATTATTGAACTGACTACATATCCATCCATCCATTATCTTTACCTGCCTCTTCCTTTTTGTGTTACGGGGGTCACTGGTGCATCCCTAGCTTTAAATGTCTTAAGTTTCAATGAAAAGAAGTCTGAAGCCCTGTTGTTCCCTCCCAACAACACAATCACGAACCACTGCTTTGACCTTTCTGCTCTAGCCCTGAAAAGGAGTTCTAGCAAACTGTTTCCCCAGATGTGTTTATTCCTTCTGAAGCCACGACCATCTCCTTCATTTTATTCTCATTGATGTGAAGGTTGTTCTTCCTGCACCAGCTCTCCAGGTGTTCCACTTCCTGCCTGTAGCTGGACTTATCATTGTTTGTGATACATCCCACTACTGCTGTATCATCTGCAAACTTTACAATATGACAGTCTGGATGGTTTGGTACGCATTCATACGTTAGCAAAGTGAACAGGAGGTGGGTTCAACACACAGTCCCGGGGGGTGGGGGGGGGTGGGCATGCTGAGGGTTGTGGAGGAGTAGGAGCAATCGTGGATCTTCACAGATTATGGTCTGTTGGTTAAGAAGTCTAGGACCCAGTTGCATAGAGAGGAACTTAGTCATAGTGTGTTTAGTTTGTCCATCAGGGTCTGGGAAGTGTTGAAGGCATATGTGAAGTCCACAAAGAGCACATGGATGTAGGAGTCCTTCTGTTCCAAGTGGGTTAGACCAGTGTGGACCACAGAGGAGATGGCATCCTGTGTTGATCAATTCTTGCAGTATGCATACAGGTGAGGGTCTATGTTGATGTTGGTGTTAGCTTTGATGTGGGTCATGACCAGTTTTTCAAAGCATTTAGCGACTATCGGGGTGATGGCTACCGGCCGATAGTCATTCAGGCCAGTCACTGTAGAACTCTTTGGAACTGTGATAATGGTGGCAGTCTTGAGGCAGGTGGGAACAGTTGCCAGTGTGAGGGAAGAGTTAAATATTTTGGCCAGCACCTCACAGAGCTGATCAGCACAGTCTTTCAGCTCTTTCCCTGGGATGATGTCCGGGTCAGTTGCCTTGTGAGGATTGATCCCCCTGAAAGTACTCCTTACTTCTGCCGAGGTCATGCTGAGTAACTCTTCTTGTGATAAGGTGAGTCTGGTGTTGGGTGGTCTGTTTGGGTCCTCAAACAGTATGCATATGACATGTCTGCTGTCGCTTGTGATACAGTTTAAATTCATGTAACTCTTTGTCTGTAAAATAACAAATTACACAGTCTTTTATTAGCATTTATACTACCCATTAATTATCTAGAAGTAACAGCATTTAATGATTAATATCCATTAATTAAAAAAATTGTTATAAATGTCTGTTACGACCCCCAAATGACTGGACCAAAATCAACACAAAAGTTAGACAATTAAATCAAGTTTTTATTTTTCATTTTGTTTTGCTCTTATTGGCTCTGGTGTCGATCAGGGACCCATTGGCTGGAACGAGTCTGTAGGATGAGGAGAACGGTTAGTGGTCTGATGGTGAAAATTAAAACTTAACAGTCAATGAGAAGTAACCACTAACCGTCTCACAGATGGATGGGGTTTCAGAGTGGGGAGACACTCCAGATGATCCGGTCCACTGCAGGAGGGGCTGATGCCGGTGAAGGAGTACAGCCGGTCGCAGCGAGGGGTGACGTAATCAGCAGGTGAAGGAATACACCAAGAAGCAGAAGAGCAGATGATCCAAATAGGGACAGGCGATGAGACGAAGTGAGGCAATCCAGGGTCAGTAATGTGAATCCAGTAAACGACAGCCCGAGAGGGAGAAGGCAGATGCAGAAGTACAGGCAGGCGAGACGTCAGATAACCAGGAAATCAATGAGACGAGGATACATGAAACAGGATCGTGATAAAATTAAGTCTCGAAGCTGCCCCCTGTTGGTTAAGAGACGTTGACAGATGAGTTTTCTCAAAAACATCATAAAAAAGTCAGCATTTTATGGTGAAATTACCAGCTTTTAAAATTGTTCTGTACGCAAACAAAAACTCCTGTTTATTCTAAATACAAATTTTAGTATAACAGAGGTACAGACACACAATTTGTGCTCATTTTAAATACTGAAGAGATTTAAAATAACACTCAAAAAGCAAATTTTTATTTGATTTTCAAATTAAATAAAAAAAAAAATGATGGAGAACAGAGCGTTTCCACATTAAGCTCTTCGCATCTCTGAATTTTAAACAGAATTGGTGTGCACAACTGCACACTTTTAGTTAAAAATCGCATTTTTAACGTTTTTCTGTGTAAAATTAATGACTCCAGTTTATTTTAAATGAAAAGTTTAAAATAACGAACAGAACGTCCTTTTTCACTCCTGATAACTGTCAAATGCAGTACGAAATCAGTTTCACTGAGACTGCAAGACATCTTTTTAAAGGCATGCTCAAGCAGCATCCTGTCACATTTTAGTGAAGTCATTGCATTTAAGTCAGCCCTCTTTTATAAGCGTTTGAGTAAGAAAAAACGGAAATCAGGCTGCTTGGGTTAGTTAGTAACTGTTGTTTGAACGTAAGTTCTATTTTAAAGTTAACACTGCAAGAGTGCATTTAACTTTTACAAAGTTCATTGAGGGTAAAAACCTGAAAAAAGGTACCTATGAATACTTATTACACAGTGAAACGCGTAAACCTCAGCTGATTAGTTTATTTGACTCAGTGCTACATTAAAAGTGAATATTTATTTGCAAACACTAACATGAGAACAATCTTTTGATTTTTTTCACACAAAATCAAAACTAAAAGATGGGAGATAACAATTATGATGAAGCTTTACAGCTGCTCACAGCAAAGCTTGAATTGTTAAGGCATAATAACATTCGCAGAAGGGAAACTTTTCAACAAGAAAAACTTAAGTTAAAACGTGAGATCAAACAAAATCAAAACAAAAAGATGGGAGATAACGATTGTGATGAAGCTTTACAGCTGCACACAGAAATACTTGAATTGTTCAGGCAAGATAACATTCGCAGAAGAGAAAATTTTCAACAAGAAAAACTTGAGTTAAAAAGTGAGATTGAGCAATTAAAAAGAAAAATAAAACGGCGTGCTATAAATGGTTTTGATGTTCGTCAACTCCCTGACCCGATCTGGTTAAAAACAAAACCAGAGCGTGAACTACATTACCAAGAAAAGGTCAAATCCCACTCGCTGGAGCTGGAAGGGACAAGTTCATCAACTCCCTCTCCTAAAAAAGGCGAGAAGAAACATGTTTTTCGAACTAAAAAACCACGACATGAAGGTGTCCGCTGGAACAATGACCCGAAGTGGTTAAGAGACCCAATATGGTTGAGAAGGACGAGCACACGCCCTGTCCCTGCACCTCGGACGAAGCTGCCCGAGATAAGCAAAAAACCACAAACGGTGGACGCCCGCTCTTTAAGTGACCCTCCGCGGTCTACACCGAGCAAAGGCCCTGCCCCCGCACTGCGGACTGGACAGTCCGGGAGTAGCAAAAGGTCACAGAAGTTCCAGGAAAAAGGCAACGCACCACTAAGCTCTGAGGAGATAGTGGACAAAAGTTGGTTGTTTGAAAACTTGAATGATATAGAGGATGACCAAACTGGTACAATGCGTGACGTTGTCTTTGATGACTCAGAGCACATAAATTACCAGCTGTTGGAGGCAGAGAATGAACTGATAAGGCAGAAGTGCAAACGACAAAGAGAAAAACTTCTCAAAAAAGGCCTTGAGCTACAACATCAGTTTAAACAATCAATGATGAAACAGAGCGCTGTAACTGCTTTTGAAGCTCACATGCAAAACAAAACACCCTCTGAGGTGTGCCCAGGTCAAAAGGTCGTATCCCAGTCGCAAAAAATAGGAGAGGTTCACTCTCCTATAGACAGCGAGGATAAACACCGTCGTCTCAAAGGTCCTCTGACCTCAGAAGAGGCAGAGAACATGCGTCGGTTGATAAAAGAGTGGGATGATACTAGCGAGAATGAACACTATCGTCTCAAAGGCCTTCTGACCTCAGAAGTGGTGGAGTACACGCGTCGGTTGTTAAAAGAGTTGGATAATACTAGCAAGAATGAACAAGATTTTCAAACTGACATACACCGAAATGTTGGTACCAGTTGGAACAGTGACTCAAAATGGTTTAAAGGGAGCCCCGCCCCTGAAGCACCTCAGATTGAAAAGTCTGAGACAAGCAACGAACCACAAAAGGTAGGTGTTCACTCTCTAAGAGACCCACAACGGTTCAGATCGAACCAGATGGGTGAAAACCAAGGTCAATCGGTGGGTGGACTTCAAAAGAAATTGAAGGATGAGGACCTATACTCATGTAACTATGCGTCGTCCCAACAGCCACCCCCGAGCCTTGGAACTGCACCTCCCGCGCCTCGAACAGAACAGTTCAAGACAGGCAAAGAGTCACGAATGTCCCGGAATAATGGCCCAACACCTCTATGCTCGGAAGAGACAGAGGAAGTAAGTAGTTTGTCAGTAGATTTGAATGTTACTGTGCTTGACCAACCTGATACAATGAGTGGCGTTATCATTGATAATGACACTATCAACATTGACCAACCTGGAGCGATGTGTAGCACTGTCTTTCACAAAGACTCAGAGCACACAAATAACTCAGCGCACACTACTTCTGACATTGCCATGGATGTTGACAGCAAACCAATTGCTGACACACAACAACATCCTGAAGGTCATGATGCTGACAGCCAACAAGATGCTGACAGTAAACAAGATTACACAGACAGAGTCACACGTGAACAGAAACGTGGGCCAAGACCTGTGAGGTTTCTGTGTAACTTTATACAAAGGGGGGTGGCTAAGAAAGCTTACCTGCCTATCACACTGGAAGGTGTCCTTGAGCGTGAAGCCCTCCTGGATGGCAGTTCTGATATAACTATTATGTCGGCCAAGCTGTTCGAGGAGCTGAGGACCGCCGCTAACGGTGTTGACAGGCAAATACCCTTTGAGAAATGTGCTATTGAGCTACAGGGTCTCGCAGAGACGAGAACAACCCTAACAGCTATGGCTATGGTTCACATGCAGATTGGCGAAATGACACTACGCCACCCGGTGTACGTGTCTAAACTTGACTCATTCCCATTTTTGGTTGGCCAAGATTTTATAAACCGCTTCAACGCGATTATAGATTATGGTCGACGGAAAATGTGGAGCACAGTGAGAAAACCCCTGCCAATACAGGTGCTTCCTAGTTGCGATACAGACTGCCTAACCGCAGGTACCGCAAAGGACACACGGGACACCTCATCCGAGGACGAGAGCCCGGTAAGTGAACCTTCAACTACAGGTGAGACAGAAGAGACCCAAAAGTTGGACCAAACTCTGGTCCCAACAAGAGAACCTCCTCTGTGAGCTGACACATTCAGCACTCCCTGACCACTGCCTACCACAGGTAGTGAAAGGTGTTGAGATCCAAGGATCCCACACCGAAGACGCTGTACTGTCCTCTGAGACAGGTAATTCGGCAATCAACCAAGCTTTCAATGAAACCTTGGTTCAAGGGCATCTGAGTCCAGAAAATGACAGTCATCCAAACGCTGACAGTCACTTGGACATCATTGTTGCAGATTACGAGGACCCCTCATCAGACAAGAAGGGGGCAAACTCACATTACCTACCACAGGTAGAGAAAGGTGTGGAGATCCAAGGACCCCACACCGAGGTTGCTGTACTGTCCCCTGGGACAGGTAAATCGGCTATCAGCCAAGCTTTCGATGAAACCTTGGTTCAGGGACATTTGTGTCTAGAACTAATCAGAAATGACATAGTTTTTACAGACTCAAAGAGCCCCTCTTCAGTCGAGAGGTGGGAAGACATACACAACGACAGTGACCCGTCGCAGTCTGTACAATCAGACACACCTGCGACTGCGCCGACGGTTGTGACACACCTGAATTACACGGAAAGAGGTAAACGTAAGAAGATACGTTGGCCAAAACCTAAACGATTCCTGTGTACCGTCTTCTCTCAGCTGCGCGAACAGCTTAAACTAAACGGTGGCATCCTAACTTGTGCCCATGGACGGACGTCCTCACCTGTGTTCGTGGTCCCCCATGACCAAAGGGGGGTGATGTTAGGCCATGCCAAAGACAAAGATTTGAATGTACACCTCAGAAACACTTTTGCTTTCGCCCAGAAAAACCTGGAAAAATCCGCTGAAGGACGCAAGGCGTACTACGACCAGAAGGCCTCTCACAATGAACTCCAAGTGGGAGACAGAGTCTGGTACTATACGTTCGCCCCAGCAACCGGGAAAGGAGGGTCCGAGACCGGAACTCTCGCCCGCAAACTAATGCCCAGGTGGACTGGACCTCATCTGATAACAGACAAAGTGTCCTCAGTCGTCTACGAAATCAAAATCAGCAAAGGCCGCAAAGAGCCAATTGCTAAATGGGTACATCGAAATCAGATCAAACCTTACAAGGCGTTCAATGACTCCACAAAAGACAAAGATCTCACAAACACACCGACTTCATGGGATAATAAGGTCGTCCAAACACAAGTTAGTAAATAAACTAATCAGGTTTAAACTACCATATTTCCCACCCTATAAGTCGCATTGTCCAATTTGAACTTAGAAACGCTAAGCCTAAAACCCACAACAAAAAACTAGCCTTAACAACAGTTTAAATCCACGAGATTTAATTTGACCTCGGTCATAAAGTTGAGACCTGTTTTCTTGTGTGTTGCACTTTGGAATCTGACGACAAGAGTGTGTCGAAGCAGTGAAACGTTGTTTCCTTGTTGTTTAGTCATTACTGTTGTCATTAGTTGAGATATTGTTTGGTTCTGAACACTCCCAGCCAAAAAGGTTTTGTATTAACATTGGTTAATGAATGATATGGATTTAACTATGCCAACATGCAGTTCGTTTTGTTAAATCTCAATCGTCGAAGAGTCAATGTAGTTTAAAGCTACTCAAGGTACCATAAACTACACTGGTCTCACAATTTCTAAATTGAACCGATTCGATCGTTTCTATTCTAGATTATCTATTCATTTTGATGAGTCTCGCCATAGACTTCAAAATTTATTAGGAACACCAAATCCTACGTCGTTCGTCTAAAAGACAACAGACATTTAGATCAAACTATATTTCATTTTTCTACTTTAGTTTAACCTAAACTAATTAGTGAATGGAGGAATAGTTTGGAATTAGAGGCCTTCGTTACAGAAGCCCTCCAAAATTCTATAGGTATAGATCCCTATATCTAATTTACAGAATTGATCCACCCCTTAATTGGTAAGTGTAGCTGTTCTAAACCATGATAGCTTACATACCAGGTGCATATAGGTAAGGCTTAATGTAAAATCCCAATCATAAGCCCACCTTAAAAACCACATAATTGCATGACACATAGAACCAGAGTGGCACTGACTGGAAACCAACCAGCCAACAACCTTCGATGTGGGGACCTGCAGCTCCAACGCTTGGTCTTCAACCTTCATCCAAGGGTCGCCTCCTCTGCGTCAATCGAGGGATCCCCTCTACATGCTGATTATGAAAACAATTGTTGCTGATGAAATCACCAACTCTAATCGTGGTGGAATTACTGCTGTGGGATTATCGCTGTGGATTATAAGACTTTGTTTTCCAAAGGATCACAGACTTTGTTTTCCAAGAGTTAACAGACTCAGTTTTCCAAGGGATTAAAAGCTTACCGCAATGGGATTACCTCCGAACAGTATGGAATTTCCAAAACTTTATGGGATTATAATTTTTGATTTTTCTTTTCCACTTGCTGGATTACTTCAAGATCAAAGACAGTTCAAGGTTTCCTTTCGTGTTGGACCCCATCCCCAAGGACTGGCGATGGCTTCCAAAAGGGGGGAGATGTAATGGACCTACCCAGGGTCAAATTAAGGTTTTTGAACTGTCCAGTGATGACCTTTACTGACCACTCAGTAAAGCAAGACATTTACTACAAAATCATTCATTTAGCTATAATCTGATAAATATAGTCACCAAAAGAGACTATTTCTATCTTTGATTTTATTCTAATGTAATCAAAAGAATAACTTTTGTCATTTTCATGATATATGTTATATGCTGTTATTCTTTAAATGTGAAACATCAATGTGTCATTTCTGCAAGTGAAAAGGTGTCAAAGTTCAGCTAAAATGTCAAACTGACTTACACTGAAATTGTTTTTGTCGAGTTTCAGCTAAAACTCTCATCTAGCGTCTGAAAGTCTCTCACTCAGATACTTTTCCTAAACAATTTCCTTCTCTGTGCTGAATTTCACCTTGAATAGTGATAACAAGTGGACCAATGAAAAAGAGACAAGTTTCTCTCCTCTCTAAGTCTCTTTTTAAGTTCTAACTGTGCGGAAACGCTTCAGTCTTTGAATGGACAGAGAGTTTGAATGGACGGAGACCTGAAAGCTCTCTGCCTTGCAGCTGGTCAAGCTTGGTCAAGAGCCAAAGACTAACTTGTCAGCTAGAACTGATGGACGCCTCCATCCAGTTCCCCGAGCAAAAGCTCCAAAGTTCCTAATGAACTTTCTTTGAGAAACATCTCGTCTTGAAGTCGGCCAGAAGCTGCCACATGTTTCTGACGGCTGACGCGGATCCGAGGAGACGTTGGAAGTAAACGACCAGTTCAGACGTACGAGGGCCGGAAGGACTCTGTGCACCTGGGAGGCTGGTAATATCTTTATCAGACGCATCGTCAAAAGGTAAAGCTGTTTACAAACGTACCTGGGATTTAGCCGAAGTCGGATGGAAAGTGTCATCTCTGGTTACACTCGAGATAAATAACTTAATCTCTCCAACCTCTTATTCCTCCTTTTCCCTTTCCCTCTCAATCTTAAGCTGGAAACTATTTTAAGCTGAAATGCCCCTCAGACTAAATATGTTAACATCCAATATTTATGTCTGTTGTGTTGAATTTAAGTGTGCTGACGTTTTAAATTGAAAGAAAGTGAAATCATGTCAATCAAGTGTAATGGTGTTAATTTAGTTGATTTATTTTAAATAAATGATAGTGTCTTTTTGACATATCAAACTAAGTTAACGTCTTTGTCACTTAATGGCTCTGTTTATTTGTCCATCATAAAGATCACAGAAATATTGGGTAAACTGAAAAAGAAGAGAATCCGTGAAATTACTATTCAATCTGAATAAGTAAATTAAGGTAAAAAGGAGGTCAGTATTAAACTGACCCTCCATTAACCCCTTACAACAGAAACGGGCGCGGGATAACTACTTACTGTGAACAGTTTTCGACTATCTGGCAAATACCTTGTGTGTGAGTCTGGCTTATAAAGGGTGTAGCAGCAGGTGCAACTGATTTGAAACAAATCAGCGCAGCAGTGAAGACAAACCAGTTTCAAAGTGAAGACAAACCTAAACCCACATACCGACAGGAGACCGAACAGAATCCAGAAACAACAAACAGTGCACAGAGTGATACTAAAATCTAACCTAACAGGCGTGAATCGTGACATATCCCCACCTTAAGGGACGCCTCCTGGCGTCCCACCCGGTTGGTCCGGATGGAGCCTATGGAAGTCAGTGATGAGAGACCTGTCCAAAACATGGCGGGATGGAACACAGGAACGCTCCTCCGGGCTGTACCCCTCCCAGTCAACCAGGTACTGGAGGCCGCGGCTCCTCCGTCTAGAACGGAGGAGGCGACGGACAGTATAGGCGGGGGACCCATCAATAAGGCGGGCAAGAGGAGGGGACCGAACAGGGGGGTGAAAACCAGAGGTTACCACGGGTTTGACACAAGAAACATGAAATGTGGGGTGGACACGGAAGGACTTGGGCAGGGAGACATGAACAGAAACGGGGTTGATGATCTTGGAAATGGGGAAAGGACCAATAAAACGGGGGGCAAGATTACGGGACTGCGCCTTGAGGGTAAGATTCTTGGTGGAGAGCCAGACCTTCTGGCCTACCTTGTAGTCGGGTTGAGGGGTCCTGTGGCGGTCAGCTTTTCTAATATAGACCGCCATAGTTTTGAGCAAGGCCCGTCTGGCTCTCCTCCAGACCCTCTGGCACCTGAGGGCTACTAAATGGGCAGAAGGAACAGCAACGTCACGTTCCTGAACAGAAAAGACAGGGGGTTGATAACAGAACACAACATAAAAGGGGGAAAGACCAGTGGCCGAGGAGGGGAGATAATCAATGGCATGTTCCACCCAGGGGAGAGCAGAGGATCATTTTTCAGGGTCCTGCTGGCAAAGGAGTCTAAGCTTACCCTCCAACTCCTGGTTAGCCCTCTCCGCCTGGCCGTCAGTCTCAGGATGGAAGCCAGAAGAGAGACTAACGGAAATCTCAAGCAGGCTACAGAACTTCCTTCAGAAGAGAGAGACAAACTGAGGGCCCCTGTCGGAAACAATATTAAGAGGGAGTCCGTGAAGTCTAAATGCTTCACGGGCCATGATGTGGGCTAAGTCCTTAGAAGACGGCAGTTTCTCAAGGGGTACAAGATGAGTCATCTTGGAGAAACGATCTACAACAGTGAGAATGACCGTGTAGCCTTCTGAGTTGGGGAGACCAGTGACAAAGTCCATACCAATGTGGGACCAGGGACGAGAAGGACAAGGAAGAGGACGAAGAAGTCCAGAGGGGGGACGCCTAGAGGCTTTGGTCTGGGAACAGGCGGGACAAGAAGTACAAAGGTATTAACATCCCTGGACAAAGTCTCCCACCAGAACAGGGGACAGACCAAAGCGAGGGTCTTGGTTAGGCCCAGGCGACAGAAGAGATGAGAGCTATGACTAAACTCCAACACCTTCCTGACCCAATCAGGAGGGACATATAGACGATCCCTCGGACATTCAGGAGGTGGAGGAAGTGACTGGTTGAGACATCTCAGGTCAGATTCTAAACGGATGGTAGCTAGACGGGTAGACTCTGGGAGGATGAAGTCCTCCTCAACCACAAGGGAAGGAGAATTGCCCTCAGAAATATGAGACAGAGCGTCAGGTTTAACATTCTTCTCGCCCGGGCGATAGGACAGGGTGAAATTAAATCGGGAGAAAAAGAGTGCCCACCTGGCCTGGCGAGGGTTTAAGTGGCGAGCTGACTGGAGATACTCCAGGTTCTTGTGGTCAGTCCACACTAGGAAAGGAAACCTTGAGTCCTCCATCCAGTGGCGCCACTCCTCCAGAGCCAGTTTGACCGCTAAAAGCTCCCGATCGCCTACGTCATAGTTTCGTTCGGCTGACGAGAGACTCCTAGAGAAGAAAGCACAGGGATGAAGACAACCCTCCTGGCTACGTTGGCTGAGGATAGCCCCCACCCCTGTACTAGAGGTGTCAACCTCCACAACAAAAGGTTCATCAGGGTGTGGGGCCTGGAGGACGGGAGCGGAAGAGAACAGAGATTTGAGTGTGGAAAAAGCCTTATCGGCGACAGGAGTCCAAAAGAAACGTGTTTTAGTAGATGTGAGTGTATGAAGGGGTTTGGAGATTTGACTATAACCCTTGATAAAACGTCTATAAAAGTTAGCAAACCCCAGAAACCGTTGGAGCTGTTTACGGTCTTTGGGGATAGGCCAGTCCAAGACAGCAGTAATCTTGCTTTGGTCCATCTCCATCTTATTAGGAGAAATAACAAAACCTAAGAATGAGGTGGTGGAAACATGAAAGTCACATTTTTCAGCTTTGACATAGAGACCATTCTGTAGAAGCAGAGTGAGTACGGCCCGTACCTGTTGTCGGTGTGTGGCAAGGTCTTTTGAAAAAAATTAAATGTCGTCTAAATAAACGAAAAAAAACTGATTAATCATGTCTTTCAGAATGTCATTCACCAAGTTCTGAAACACGGCGGGGGCATTGGTTAGCCCAAAAGGCATGACTCATAATGACCGGTGGGGGTGTTAAAAGCGGTTTTCCACTCATCCCCCTCACGAATGTGGACAAGATGATATGCATTGCGTAAATCTAACTTGGTGAACAGGTTGGCTCCTTGTAGAAGGTCAAAAGCAGAGCTCATGAGCAGTAGAGGGTATCTGTTCTTAACAGTAATCTTATTGAGACCTCTGTAATCAATACAGGGACGGAGTGATCCATCCTTTTTACTAACAAAAAAGAACCCCGCCCCGGCTGGAGAGACAGATGGCCGAATGATGCCCGCCTGGAGGGACTCCCTGATGTAGTCCTTCATGGTTACTTGTTTCGGAGCAGAAAGGGAGTGGAGAGCGCCCCTACGGGTAGTGGAGCCGGGAAGTATGTCTATAGGGCAGTCATAAGGACGGTGAGGAGGTAGGGCGGTGGCTCTGGACTTGTTAAACACCTCTTTGAGGTTGTGATATTCGATGGGAACCTTAGAGAGATCAGGATAATAATCCTCTGAAACAGTCACAAAGTCTTTAGGTAGCACAGCGTCCATGAGGCAGGAGGACAAATATTCCTCAGACCAGCCTAAAATCTCCCCACCTCTCCAGTCAAAATGAGGGTTGTGTTTCTTCAGCCAGGTGGCACCCAATATTATCGGCAAGTTAGGAGAGTTAATTACCAAAAAGTTTATTGTTTCTTTGTGATTTCCTCCTACATGCAATGTGACAGGTTCAGTGATCTGAGACAAAGTGTTCAGTGGGTGACCATCCAAGGCCACCACAGAATGTTTTTTAGGGGAATTAATTATCTTAATCCCTGACCCGACTGCAAACCCATAGTCAATGAATTCAGTATCAGCTCCGGAGTCAATAAACACTTTAATGGAGGTGGGTGACTTACCCGGGACGACGAGGTCTGCATCCAGGGTAAACGGTGAGAGGAGTTCAGACTCTTGAGTCCTGCTCAGTAAACATCCCCTCGCGTTCACTGAGCAGGTCCTTTTACCGGACAGGAGGAGGCAACGTGTCCAACACCACCACAGTAAAAACAGAGGTTACCCTTGCGTCTTCTCTCACGCTCGGCAGGAGTGAGTCGGCTGCGGCCCAGTTTCATGGGTTCCTCCGTAGTGAGAGATGCAGATCTAGGAGGTGGGTTCAGAGCGTTAACAGGTTGCCGGACCTCATCCACAAACTTGTTTATTGGTGAGCGGCGTGAACCTCGATCCCTCGAGCGCTCAGCCAAACGAAGGTCCACCCAGGTGGTTAACTCCTCGAGGTCCTGAAGTGACTCAGAGTAGCGTTTTAGTGCCAATCCATCCTTAATGTTGTCATTAAGTCCCCGAAAAAAGGCATCTGTGAGTGCCTCCTCCTTCCAGTGGCTGCCTGCAACGGTAGAATGAAAGTCAATGATATATTCTGTAACTCGATGGTTACCTTGAGTGATGGAGAAAAGGCGTCTGGCTGCCTCTCGCTCAGGAAGAATGGGATCAAAGACTCTGCACAGTTCCTTGGCAAAATTCTGAAAAACATAGCAAAAAAGGTGAATCCTGTTGCCATTCGGTAGTTCCCCACCTGTTGGTTTTGCCAGAGAAGAGGGGGATCAATACATATGACCCCTTTATAATAATAATAATAATAATAATAATAATAATAATAATAATAATAATAATAATAATAATAATAATAATAATAATAATGAATTCAATTTATAACGCACTTTTCATTAATGAAAATCTCAAAGTGCTACAAGGTGCAACAGAATTAAATGTCAATAAAACAAGTAATAAAACAAGTAAAATCAATAACAATATCAACTAAGATCAAAAGTAGAATCATGAGGAGGTAGAGTATGCTCGGTTGAAAAGAAAGGTCTTCAAGCCGCTCTTAAAGTCAACCACAGACTGTGGGGCTCTCAGACAGTCAGGAAGAGAGTTCCACAGGCGGGGGGCAGCCACACTGAAAGCCCGGTCTCCCATGGTCCTTAATTTGGTTCTCGGAACGTGAAGGAGATTACTGTTCTGTGACCGCAGCGACCGGGTGGATGAGTATGGAATAAGAATATCCTTCAGATAATCTGGTGAAGCTCCATGTAAGCATTGATGTGTAATGAGAGCAGTTTTGTACTGAATTCTGTAGGCGACAGGAAGCCAATGAAGGTTATGGAGAATGGGCGTAATATGTTCAAATTTACGAACTCTCAACAAGATCCTTGCTGCACTGTTTTGAATATATTGAAGTTTTTGTAGGTTTTTGGCAGGGATTCCAATAAACAGGGAGTTGCAGTAGTCGAGCCTGGAGGAGACAAAAGCATGGACGAGCTTCTCAGCATCGGAAAAAGTTAGGGATGGGCGAAGTCTGGAGATGTTTCGAAGATGGAAGAAGCAAGTTTTAAACAGAAACTTAATCTTCTTCTTCTTCTTTCGGCTTTTCCCTTTTCAGGGGTCGCCACAGCGAGTCATCCTCCTCCACCTCACTCTGTCCTCTGCATCCTCTGTCCTCACTCCAACTACCTCCATGTCCTCTCTAACTGCATCCATATATCTCCTCTTTGGTCTCCCTCTTTGTCTTTTTCCTGGCAGCTGCATTTCTAACATCCTTCTACCAATATACCCACTGTCCCTCCTCTGGACATGTCCAAACCATCTCAGTCTGGCCTCCCTAACTTTATCTCCCAGTTGTTTAACATGTGCTGTACCTCTGATGATCTCATTCCTGATCTTATCCATCCTTGTCACTCCTAAGGAGAACCTCAGCATCTTCATTTCTGCCACTTCCAGTTCTTTCTCCTGTCTTTTTGTCAATGCCACTGTCTCCAGACCATACAACATAGCTGGTCTCACCACTGTCTTGTAAACTTTTCCTTTGACCTTTGCTGACACCTTTTTGTCACAAATCACTCCTGAAACTTTTCTCCATCCACTCCATCCTGCCTGGACTCTCTTTTTCACCTCTTTACCACATTCCCCATTTTCCTGTACAGTGGACCCCAAGTACTTGAAGTCCTGCACCTTTGTGACCTCTGCTCCTTGTAGCCTCACTGTTCCACTGGCCTCCCTCTCATTCACACACATGTACTCTGTCTTACTACGACTGACTTTCATTCCTCTTCTTTCAAGAGCATACCTCCACCTCTCCAAGTTCTCTTCCACTTGTTCCCTGTTCTCACCACAGATCACAATGTCATCTGCAAACATCATAGTCCATGGGGATTCCTGCCTGACCTCATCTGTTAGTCGGTCCATCACCAGAGCAAACAAGAAGGGGCTCAGAGCCGATCCTTGATGCAATCCCACCTCCACCTTGAAGGTATCTGTCACACCCACAGCACATCTCACCACTGTCCTGCTGTCCTCATACATGTCCTGTACCAATCTAACATACTTTTCTGCCACTCCAGATTTCCTCATGCAATACCACACCTCTTCTCTTGGTACCCTGTCATATGCTTTTTCTAAATCCACAAACACACAATGGAGTTCTTTCTGACCCTCTCTGTACTTCTCTATCAACATCCTCAAAGCAAAGATGGCATCTGTGGTGCTCTTTCTTGGCATGAAACCATACTGCTGCTCACAGATAGTTACATCTTGTCTAAGTCTTGCTTCCACAACTCTCTCCCAGATCTTCATTGTGTGGCTCATCAACTTAATTCCCCTGTAGTTGCTACAACTCTGTACATCACCCTTATTCTTAAAAATGGGAACCAGCACACTTCTTCTCCATTCCTCAGGCATTTTCTCACCCTCAAATATTCCATTAAATATTTGAGTCAAAAACCTCACTGCCATCTCTCCGAGACATTTCCAAACCTCCACTGGTATGTCATCAGGTCCTACTGCCTTCCCCTTCTTCATTCTTTTCAGAGCTTTCCGGACTTCACCCTCACTAATCTTTCCCACTTCCTGGTCCACCGTTTCTATTACCTCCACTCTTCTTTCTCTTTCATTCTCTTCATTCATTAGCTCCTCAAAGTAATCCTTCCATCTTCCCATCACACACTCCTCACTTGTTAGAACATTCCCATTCCCATCTTTAATAAGCCTAACCTGCTGCACATCCTTTCCAGCCTGATCCCTCTGTCTTGCCAATCGGTACAAGTCCTTCTCGCCCTCTTTAGTGTCCAGTCTCCCATATAACTCATTGTACGCCCTCTGCTTTGCCTTAGCTACTTCCCTCTTTGCTCTATGTCCCATCTCCTTATATTCCTGTCTCCTCTCTTCAGTCCTCTCACTGTCATATTTCTTCTTGGCTAATCTCTTTCTTTGAATGGCGTCCTGCACTTCACTATTCCACCACCAGGTTTCCTTATCATCCATTCTCTGTCCAGATGACACACCAAGTACCTTCCTACCTGTCTCTCTAATTACTGTTGCTGTAGTAGCCCAGTCACTTGGAAGCTCTTTCTTACCACCCAGAGCCTTTAACAGCTCGTCTCTGAATTTCTCACAACATTCTTCCTTCTTTAGCTTCCACCATTTGGTCTTCTTCTCTGATTTTACTCTTTTTCTCTTCTTCGCAACAACAGTCATTCTACACACAACCATCCGATGCTGTCTGGCCACACTCTCCCCTGCCACAACCTTACAGTCTCCAATCTCCTTCAGGTTTCCTCTTCTACACAGAATGTAGTCGATCTGCGTACTCCTTCCTCCACTCTTATAGGTCACTCTATGTTCCTCCCTCTTTTGGAAATAGGTATTGACTATAGCCATTTCCATTCTCTTGGCAAAATCCACCACCATCTGTCCTTCCTGGTTTCTTTCCTTGACACCAAACCTACCCATCACTTCCTCATCCCCTCTGTTTCCTTCACCAACATGTCCATTCAGGTCTGCTCCAATCACCACTCTTTCCTCCCTGGGAATACTCTCTATCACTTCATCCAAATCTTTCCAAAATTTATCTTTCTCCTCCTCATCACATCCAACCTGTGGAGCATAACCACTTACTATGTTTAGCATCAGACCTTCTACTTCTACCTTTAGACACATCACCCTATCTGACACTCTCTTCACCTCTACTACATTCTTTGCCAACTCCTCCTTCAGGACCACCCCTACTCCATTTCTCTTTCTATCCACACCATGGTAAAACAGTTTAAACCCTGCTCCAATACTGCGAGCCTTGCTGCCCTTCCACTTGGTCTCTTGGACACATAAAACATCTACCTTTCTTCTCTGCATCATGTCAGCCAGCTCTCTACCTTTGCCTGTCATTGTCCCCACATTTAGAGTTGCAACCCTCAGTCCTACATTCTTCACTTTCCTCCTCTCCCTCTGTCTCCTGACACGTTTTCCTCCTCGGCGTCTTCGACTAACAGTAGTACAATTTCCGCCGGCACCCTGTTTGTCAACAGCACCGGTGGCGGACGTTGTTAACCCGGGCCTCGACCGATCCGGTATGGTTTCGCATTATGGTTTTGGCAAGTGTTTTACGTCGGATGCCATTCCTGACACAACCCTCACCATTTACCCGGGCTTGGGACCGGCACAAGAGATACACTGGCTTGTGCTCCCTAGTGGCTGGCTGGCAAACAGAAACTTAATGTGATTCTCAAATGTAAGATTGGAGTCCATTTTTATTCCAAGATTAGTAACAGAGGTGGAGAGGGGGATGTTTTGTCCAGAAAAGGAAAGTGTTGTTATAGGAGATGTTTGTACCTGGTGAGGGGTGCCAATCAGTATGGCCTCAGTCTTGGAGCAGTTTAATTGAAGAAAGTTCTGATTCATCCATGCCCTAATTGCCTCCAGGCAGGCAGAGAGGGCAGTGAGTGAAGATGGAGATGACAAGGTGGAAGATGAGGATGCTCCAGTCCTGATGTAAAGCTGTGTATCGTCGGCATAACAGTGAAAAGAAATGTTGAACTGATTAATAATTTGACCTAAAGGCAGCATGTAAAGGGAAAACAGCAGGGGCCCCAGAACCGACCCCTGAGGGACACCACAGGAGACACAGACTGTCTGGGACGTGGCGTTGCCAAGACTAACACATTCCAGCCTATTGGAGAGGAAAGATTTGAACCAGTCCAGGACGGTGTCGCAGAGACCGACCTCCACATGAAGACGGTGGAAGAGGATACTATGGTCCACAGTGTCGATATAATTATAATTATAATAAAAATAATGAATTCAATTTATAACGCACTTTTCATTAGTGAAAATCTCAAAGTGCTACACACATTGAATGCTACACACATTCATATACCGGTAGCGGCAGACTACCATGCAAGGTGCTTTCCAGTCCTACCGGGAGCAACTCGGGGTAAAGTGTCTTGCCCAAGGACACAACGACACGTGGTGTGGGGAACCGGGATTCGAACCGCCAACCTTCCGATCGGGGGACGACTGCCATTACCACTACGCCACAGCCGCCCTTTGACCTCTCGGAGATAAAACAGGACGGTTGGAGCTAAGAATGGATTTCACACTGGGTGATAAACGGGCGGCATTGGTCGGGATCTCCAGAAAACAGTTCTGGTGGGGTTAACCTGGGCTCCCGGCCAGTTCTGATGGTGGTCTGACAGCACCCGAGTCCTGCTGGTGAGTTTGGGGCGCCATCTCTTTTAACATACGAACTATGTCAGTCATGCCAGATTCTAATTTAGAAATAGCCCCTTCGACACCAGAGCGCCAGTCTTCAGAAGGTGAGTGGTCCATAATTTTGGCCAGATAGTTCTGTTACGAACCCCAAATGACCGGACCAAAATCACCACAAAGGTTAGACAATTAAATCAAGTTTTAATTTTTCGTTTTGTTTTGCTCTGATTGGCTCTGGTGTCGATCAGGGACCCACTGGCTGGAACAAGTCTGTAGGATGAGGAGAACGGTTAGTGGTCTGATGGTGAAAACTAAAACTTAATAGTCAATGAGAAGTAACCACTAACTATCTCACAGATGGATGGGGTTTCAGAGCGGGGAGACACTCCAGCTGATCAGGTCCGCTGCGGGAGGGGCTGATGCCGGTGAAAGAGTACAGCCGGTCGCAGCGAGGGGTGACGTAATCCAGCAGGTGAAGGAATACACCAAGAAGCAGAAGAGCAGATGATCCAAATAGGGACAGGCGATGAGACGAAGTGAGGCGATCCAGGGTCAGTAACGTGAATCCAGTAAACGACAGTTCGAGAGGGAGAAGGCAGATGCAGAAGTACAGGCAGGCGATACGTCAGATAACCAGGAAATCAATGAGGCGAGGATACATGAAACAGGAAGAGGGACAGAAACGGGCACGGGATAACTACTTACTGTGCACAGTTTTCGACTATCTGTCAAATACCTTGTGTGTGAGTCTGGCTTATAAAGGGTGTAGCAGCAGGTGCAGCTGATTTGAAACAAATCAGCGGAGCGGTGAAGACAAACCAGTTTCAAAATGAAGACAAACCTAAACCCACATACCGATAGGAGACAGAACAGAATCCAGAAACAACAAGCAGTGCATAGAGTGATACTAAAATCTAACCTAACAGGCATGAATCGTGACAATGTCACTAGAATATGAAGATATCAGAGACAATGTCACTAGAATATGAAGATATCAGACTTAAATTTTACCTTATTTTTCACGCCTGTCCTTCTCACTTTTCCAATAATTGTACACTTTGTCCAGGTTGATGGCTCCATCTGGTTCTTGCTTTGATTTTATGTACATCAGCTGGTCCAAATGTGCCACTTCAAGACAATTTCTGGATGCTGTTTTGATATGAATAATTAAACTAAATTCTATTTCACAATCTGCCCTGTAAGCATGCAATGTAGTCAAGCCAGATTTATTTATAAAGCACATTTAAAACAGAAATTGTTACCAAAGTGCTTAAGATCACATCATCAAATAAAAATCAACAAGATCTTTACAGCACATGGAATAAAAATATACAACACAAAAGATAATCAATAATGAAATACAAAATCAGATCACTCTGTGTCAAGTCTCAAGGAATAATAACAAAAAAGCATAAACTCAGTCAGAAACAAGAAAGTTAATTCTCAATAGTCCAGGTATCAAATCCGCTCATTCTCAATCAGTTCATCTGGACAGTTTCTTTTTAGCAGAAACGTTTCACCCTCACTCCAGAGGGCTTCCTCAGTCAGAGTAGTCCAAAGCACACTGAAGTTAACCCACCAAGTAAGCAACTTATGTGGACCAACCAGTTTGCTGTAGCCAAGATGGTTTCTGGGGGCGTGTCCCTCGTCGACTCCTCCCAGGCAGGCAGACATGTCCAAAGTGGTTCAAGACAAGAAAGTTAATTACTTTCTTGTCTTGAACCACTTTGGACATGTCTGCCTGCCTGGGAGGAGTCGACGAGGGACACGCCCCCAGAAACCATCTTGGCTACAGCAAACTGGTTGGTCCACATAAGTTGCTTACTTGGTGGGTTAACTTCAGTGTGCTTTGGACTACTCTGACTGAGGAAGCCCTCTGGAGTGAGGGTGAAACGTTTCTGCTAAAAAGAAACTGTCCAGATGAACTGATTGAGAATGAGCGGATCAGTCAGAAACAATTAAATACTAAAACAGATCTGATGATCTTGTGTTAAATAAGAATTAAACAAAAATGCATAATCACAATCAGAATCAATGAAAAACTCAATCTAAATCAATGAGTATAGGTGTGTTTTTAGGAGAGTTTTAAAAGCAGAGACTGAAAAGGCCTGTCGAATGTTGAGGGGAATATTGTTCCAGAACTTAGGGCCCACCACTGAAAATGCTTGATATCCTCGGAGCTTCAACCTGGTTTTTGGTACCACCAAAAGCAGCTGGTCAGATGATCTCAAAGCCCGAGAAGGAGCATAAGGGTGAAGAAGGTTGGAGAGGTATGAGGCCGTGAGGCCGTTAAACACTGATGCAAAAATTCTTGCAAAGATGCTGGCGAATCGAGTCGAACAGATCATCCCTACAATTGTCTCACCTGACCAGACTGGTTTTGTTAAAAATCGTCATTCCTTCTTTAACATCAGATGGTTGTTTAATGTGTTGTACACCTCCGCCCCACCCAGTCATAACTGTGATGAGATTTCAATTTCACTGGATGCTAAGAAAGCGTTTGACCGGGTGGAGTGGAACTATCTCTTCAAGACCTTAGAGATGTTTAATTTCGGTCTTAAATTTGTCTCATGGGTGAAGCTGATATATACCATGCCAATGGCAGTTGCACGTACCAACAGTAATCTATCCAGCTACTGTACTTTGAATTGAAATGTGGTACGAGGCAGGGATGCCCACTCTCGCCACTCTTATTTGCGATCACGATTGAACCACTTGCAGTGGCTTTGAGGAATAGTACAGAAATTAAAGGTATCAACCGGTTTGGCACTGAACATAAGGTTTCCCTATATGCTGATGATACACTTCTTTATATTTCAGATCCCTTGTCTAGTATTCCTGAGTTACTTATTTTACTTAAAAAATTTGGAAACATATCTGGCTATAAGGTTAACCTTCAAAAAAGTGAATTGATGCCTGTGACCCCAATAGAGGAGCAGCATATGGGTGCAGTTCCTTTCAAATTTAGTTCTGTCAAATTTAAATACCTTGGTATTTGGATTACTCACAGCCACAAATATCTCTATAAAGCAAACTATCTGCCTCTTCTGGTGAACCTTAGGAAAGACATTGCTACATGGACATCCCTGCCTCTATCCTTGGGGAGTAGGATCAATGTGATCAAGATGGCAATATTACCCAAATTACTCTATCTATTTCAGAACATACCAGTTTTCCTCACCAGGACCTTCTTCTCCAATCTAAATAGTGAATTGTCATCATTCATTTGGAATAAAAAGCATCCACGAATAGGAAGTAAGATGCTGCAGATACCCTGTGGTCTTGGTGGTTTGTCACTCCCCAATTTTTTATATTATTACTGGGCGACTAACATCAGAGCTTTACTGTATTGGTTGAGAGAGGACAATCCGGCTCCTACCTGGGTGACTTTAGAGAGGAATTCAATCACATCTATCTCTTCCTCTGCTTTAGTCTGCTCCCAGTTACTGTTCAACAAACCAGTGTCAACTTATACTTCTAATCCAGTGGTAACTCACACAATAAAAATCTGGAATCAGTGCAGGATGTTTTTTAATAAGACAGAATTATCATTATATGCTCCAATATCAAATAATCACATGTTTGCTCCCTCACTAATAGACTCTGCTTTCAATATTTGGGGCTCAAAGGGAATACATTCTCTATATGATCTTTATATAGACAATAAATTTATCTCATTTGAACAGCTAACACAGAAATTTGACATCCACATGTCACAGTTTTTCAGGTATTTACAATTGAGACATTTTGTAATGTCAAACTCTGGTTGCTTTTCTCTACCTCCTCCTGCTTCTCTTTTAGATTAAATTCTGATGTGTAAGTCAGTAACAAAACGTTCTATGAGTAAAGTTTATTCCTTGCTCAGCTCATATAATGATACCAACTTAGACACTTTGAAGTGTAAGTGGGAGACGGACTTGGAGGAATCCATTTCAGACACAGTTTGGCAAAAAATTATTGAAAATATCTATTCGTCCTCAATATGTTTGAACCATGTTGTACTTCAATTCAAGGTAGTACATCATTTACATTGGTCTAAGGACAGATTAAGCAAATTCAAAAAGGACCTCGACCTGACGTGTGATCGTTGCAAACAATCTTCAGCCACACTTTTACACACATTCTGGACTTGTCCAAAGTTACATGGATACTGGCAAGGCATCTTTGACACTTTTTCAGGAGTATTCGGACAAACTGTTCATCCATCACCACTCATTTCTCTCTTTGGGGTGGATGCAGCAGAGGCTTCCTTCAACAAACATCAGAGGTCTGTGTTAGCTTTCTGCTCTCTACTGGCTAGAAGACGCATTCTTCTTTGATGGAAGGATCCACATCCTTCAGTATATGGACACTGTTTAAGAGAGGTAATGTCTTTCATCCATTTGGAGAAGATAAGATACACTGTTAGAGGATCTGTAAACACATTCTATGATATCTGGCTGCCATTTATAGCCTACGTAGAAAAAATTTCGGCAGATAAATTTGTGTAAAGGCCAAAGGTCGGCTCCTTTTACAAACTTGTGCTTTGTATTGATTGATGTCTGAATACAAGGTGGATACTTGTTGGGGTAGTAGATCCGGTATAGGAGGGGAGGTGAGGGTGGGGGAGGTTTTTTTGCTGTGTGTATCTTTGTTTGTCTTACATTAAAAAAAAAATAAAAAAAACTTTGTTCAAATAAAGAAAGCAGCTACGATATATATTACACAAGAACCACATTTTTTTTCATGTGAAAAATATAATTTCATGTTTTTATACAACATGAACTGAAGTCAACTTTGGTCTGAGAGAGAAAGAAAAGGTTTTGGAGAGTGTAGCATTATATATCCTGTCAACAGACTAACAAGAGTACAGCATACAGCATATTTTAAACACCTGCCGGCAAACTTATACAGCAATCTATGACAAGCAAAATACTTTGTATAAAATTTGACTTGACTTATGCCATTGACTTTGAAGCTGGGGTGATGAAAAGTGTATGTGACACTGTCTATTGATGATGCTCATGTGTTTGAAGTTTAGTTAAATTATCCTGAATAGATCAGAACTTATGAGCTGGACAAGAGAAAGATTACAGATGAACGGACATCATTGGCAGCACGACAGCTCAGTCAGTGGTTAGCATTGTTGCCTCAAAGCAAGAAGGTCTTGGGTTCAATCCCATGTTAAACATATGATATTTCTGTGTGGAGTTTGCATGTTCTTCTCGTGCTTGCGTGGGTTTTCTTCGGGTACTCTGGGTACCTCCCACAGTCCAAAAACATGCATGTTAGGCTGCCTTCGATGGGCATATACTGTACAGTAAAACCATATGGACCAGTGGAAAAGCAGCATATTTTACTGTAAATCATTGCACATTAAAAATAAATACAAAGAGACAAACATGTATGCCTAGATATTAGACTCTATAAGCCTTTTGTAGATTATAAACTAAAAATCAAAACTAAAGTTTGACATCACACTGAAAGTATCCATCCATAGTAGCTTGTGTTTACTGTCTCCTCCTCTTTTGTATTTGGGTGGCTCTGCATGTTGAGCACCAGATGTTTTGAACTCAAAGCCTCTGTGTGTCTCTAGAGTAGAGGCCCAGCTGTAAATGTAGAAACTGTTTACTAAGCAAAAAAACTGTTCCAATAGCAGTGATAGGTTGCCCCTTTGTAGAGCAGAAAATGTTCTGTTTCAGGATGGTTCCACTATCAGAACCAAACAGAAGAGCCTCTGGCTGCCAAATTTCAGCCCTTAGCCCACAATTCATGATATAAAGAAAACAAAATCCTTTGTGAACAAAAACCGCACTGTGATCCACACAGTTGGCTTTATTACTATACTTTTGCCAACACTGGTCAAATGGGACAATTAATCAGGAAGCAACGGTAACAAAGAAAGGAGAAACAACATACTTGTGTTGCCAGCTACTCTTATCCAACCGTTCAGGCATAAATATTTGTGTAGGTTTCTGTCATTCATTTAGCCAATAATAATAATAATAAAAAGAAGAAGATTGTATTAAACTAATCAACTTCACACTTCCTCTTGTAAACATGGAGGAGTAAGTATGACAGCTACCAAATATTTGTCAATTAAACAAAAACCTTCTATTTTTGGCCAGCACATGCTTAATTTATTTTGTCGAAGCAAGTGCAAGTGGTGTAAGTGAAACACTGTAGTTTTTTGGAGGCTAAAACTAAATCCAATAAGTGGTACGCCAGTGTCCCCGATCGCTGAGGGATTTACAGTGGGGAAAATAAGTATTTGATGATATGCCAATTTAGCAAGTTTTCCCACCTACAAAGAATGGAGGTCTGTATTTTTTATCATAGGTATATTTCAACTGTGAGAAACATATTATAATAAATAAAATCATCTTGTTTGATTTTTAAATTATTTATTTGAATTTTATCATATGAAATAAGTATTGGATACAATAGAAAAACAGAACATAATATTTGGTGCAGAAGCCTTTGTTTGCAGTTACAGAGGTCAGACATTACCATTAGTTCTTGACCAGGTTTGGACACACAGCAGCAGTAATTTTGGCCCTCTCCTATAAACAGATCTTCTCCAGATATTTCAGGTTTCAGGGCTGTTGCTTGGCAACATTGAGTTTCAGCTCCCTCCAAAGATTTCTACTGGGTTCAGGTCTGGAGATTGACTAGGCCACTCCAGGACCTTGAAATGCTTCTTATGGAGTCACTCCTTAGTTGCCCTGGATGTGTTTCAGGTCATTGTCATGCTGGAAGACCCAACCACGACCCATCTTCAATGCTCTTACTGAGGGAAGGAGGTTGTTGACCAAAGTCTCACGATACAGGACCCCATCCATCCTGCCTTCAATACGGTGCAGCCGTCCTGTCACCCTTTTCAGGAAAGCAGTCCCACAGTATGATGTTTCCACCCCCATGCTTCACGGTTGAGATGGTATTCTTGGGGTTGTACTTATCCATTTTCTTCCTCCAAACATGGCGAGTGGAGTTGATACCAAAAATATCCATTTTGGTCTTTGCTAACCACAAGACCTTCTCCCATGCATCCTCTGGATCATCCAGATGGTCAGTGGCAAACTTCAAACAGGCCTGGACATGTGCTGGCATGAGCAGGGGGACTTTGCATGCCCTGCAGGATCTTAAACCATGACAGTGTAGTGTGTTACTAATGGTCCTCTTTGAGACTGTGGTCCTAGCTCTTTTTAGGTCATTGACCAGGTCTTCCCGTGTAGTTCTGGGCTGATTCCTGACCTTTCTCAGAATCATCCTTACCCCACGAGGTGAAATCTTGCATGGAACCCCAGTCTGAGGAAGATTGAGTCATCTTGTGTTTCTTCCATTTTGTAATAACTGCACCAATAGTTGTTGCCTTCTCAAAAAGCTGCTTGCCTATTGTCCTGTAGCCCATCCCAGCCTTGTGCAGGTCTACAATTTTGTCCCTGGTGTCCTTTGACAGCTCTTTGGTCTCGGCCATGGTAGAGAGGTTGGCATGTGATTGATTGAGTGTGGGCAGGTATCTTTTATACAGGTAACAAGTTCAAATAGGTGCAATTGTTACGGGTTATGAGTGCAGAACCAGAGGGCTTCTTAAAGAAAAACTAACAGGCCAGAATTTTTGCTGGTTGGTAGGTGATCAAATACTTATTTAATGCAATAAAATGAAAATTAATTATTTAAAAACCATACAATGCGATTTTCTGGATTTTGTCTCTCACAGTTACAGTGTACCTACAATGGGAACATACAATGATGACAATACATACACATTCTTATTCTTATTCTTATTCTTATTCTTATTGTTGTTGTTGTTGTTGTTGTTGTTGTTGTTGTTGTTGTTGTTGTTGTTGTTGTTGTTGTTGTTGTTGTAGTAAAAATTACAGATCTCTCCATTATTTGTAGGTGAGAAAACTTGCAAAATTGGCAGTGTATCAAATACTTATTTTCCACACTGTATACATATAGTGAATGTTTGTAGTTTTCAAAATGAAAACGGAGTGGAATTGAACAGGAAAAAACAAGTAAAAATAAGGGGGTAAGAGTGTAGTGAAGAAAATAAGTTATTTAATTTAATACTTTTCTGAGTGTGCATTGATGGATCCTGGCCAGCAGCATGATGGCACAACTGGTAGAGAGTCAGAGAGAGAGTCAGAGAGTCTTTATTGTCATTTGCACCGCATGTGGTACATGAGATGAAAACGAGATTATGTACACGAGGTCCCAGTTACATCCAACAACAAATGAAAGAGAAAAACAGTAATAACATCTAGAACTAACTAAGAAAAACATCAACTAGTAATACACAGCAGCACGAACATGAGTTTGTATGAGCAGATGGTCACAGATGAACACAGATGAATACAGCAACAAGAAAACAGATCAGCATCAGTATGATGTGATATTTTGCAGTGTTTATTTTTTATTTTATTTTTATTTATTCATGAGTCTAACAGCCTCAGGGTAGAAGCTGTTCCTCAGTCTAGTGGTTCTACACTTGATGCTCCTCAACCTCCGTCCTGAGGGGAGTGGGGCAAAGAGTGAGTGTGCTGGGTGAGTGAGGTCTTTCATGATGCAGGTAGAGCTGCTGCCTCTCAGCGTAAAGGTTGCCAGTTCAAATCCCGGTCCGGGGGCCTTTCTGGGTGGAGTTTGCATATTCTCTCCGTGCATGCGTGAGTTTCCTCCGGGTTCTCTGGTCACCTCCCACAGACCAAAAACATACATGTTAGGCTGATTGGTAATTCTAAAATTGTCCCTAGGTGTGAGTGAGAGAGTGAATGATTGTTTGTCTTGTTTATTTCCATGTTTACCTGTGATGGACTTGCGACCCATCCAGGGTGTACCATGCCCCTCATACTGTGATTGCTGGACATGGGCACCGGTGACCCCCGTGACCCAAAATTGAAGAAGCAGTTAAAAGATAATAGATGGATGGATAGATGGTATGGTATGGTAACAGTAAAAAACAAGCTTTTTATTTATGTGTCAATTATTTATTCATTACTTGCTAAGCTGGAAATCACGCCTTGAACATGTTTTTGCAGTTTAAAAAAATCAAACTAAATCAACTTTTTTAATAGCTGATTAAAGTCAATATGTCCCGGTTTGGTGTGGGGTGAGGGATGAGTCCCGTCGTGCAGACAGGCAGACTTACAGAGGCATGAGTAAAATCAAAACACTTTAATAAGACCAAAACAAACACCGACGTGGTAGTACAAAACAATACGGACGCTCTAACTGTGGCTGAAATACTAACACTAAACATGTAGACGAGATGTACTCACGAGACCAAGGAGCTGGGATACAATACACCAGGGAACAGGGACAATGACCCGACAATGAGACACACATGAACACTGACTAATATACACGTCTTAATTAACGATGAACACAAACCCCTGAGATGCAGACCAGAGACGCAGAGCTGACAGACCAACAGAGGAACAGACGCAGGATGTAAGGAGGGAGCTAGACCAACAGATGAAGCCAATCCTTGCAGTACCCCCTCTCAAAGATGCCCCCCGACGTCCAAAGAACATCCCCCCCCCCAAAAAAAAAAATGGGGCGGGAAGAGGGAGGAACCGCAGGGATGGTAGGCATGAGAAAACACAAGGACAACAAACCAAAAACCGACAGGAACTAGGCATGGGACAAATGCTAAACACAAAAGCTAAACCTAGAAAACTAACGAGCGCCCAAACATCGAGGCCAGGACGTCGACCTCGGGCAAGGACCCCTCCGGTGGGCAACCGGGAGACCGTCCATCGCGCAGGATCCCGTCCGGTGGACGACCCGGAGGCCGTCTGTCCTGCAGAGACACATCAGGCGGGCAACCCGGAGGCCGTCCATCGAGCAGGGTCACATCAGGCGGGCGACCGGTCAGGCGGGCGGCAGGAAGGCCGTCCACCACCAGGAGCCTCCGTTGGTGACGAGGCCTCAGGACAGTTGAAGACGAGGGTGGCACCCTCCAGGGCCCACCCAGAACAGGAAGTGACAGAGGCTTCATCCAAGGCCCTCCCAGAACAGGAACCACGCCGGCAGGGGCACAGGCGTTTTCAGTGGGACCACCTTGGTCGGCAGGGCCACGTTCGACAGGAGCCCTATCATGCGGCGCTAAGCGATGAGACGTCAGATGAGACGTCATCGGGCGTCGAGACGTAAGACGAGACATCTTCGGGCATCGAGACATCAGACGAGATGTCTTCGGGCGTGGAGACGTCAGACGAGACGTCTTCGGGCGTCGAGATGTCAGACGAGACGTTGTCGAGCGTCCAGACGTCAGCTACTTCTTCGAGCGTTGAGGAGACGTCAGGTACTTCTTTGAGCATTGAGGAGACGTCAGATACTTCTTCTAGCATCAAGGAGACGTCAGCTACTTCTTCGAGCGGCGAGGAGACGTCAGCTACTTCTTCGAGCGGCGAGGAGACGGTAGCTGCTTTTTCGAGCGGCAAGGAGATGTCCGCTGCTTCTTCGAGTGGAAAGGAGACGCAACTGCTTCTTCGAGCGGCAAGGAGACGCAACTGCTTCTTCGAGCGGCGAGGAGACGTCAGCTGCTTCTTCGAGCGGCGAGGAGACGTCAGCTGCTTCTTCGAGCGGCGAGGAGACGTCAGCTGCTTCTTCGAGCGGCAAGTAGACGTCAGCTGCTTCTTCGAGCGGCGAGGAGACGTCAGGTACTTCTTCGAGCGTCGAGGAGACGTCAGATACTTCTTCGAGCGTTGAGTAGATGTCAGCTGCTTCTTCGAGAAGCGAGGAGACGTCAGTTGCTTCTTCGAGCGGCGAGGAGATGTCATCTGTTTCTTCGAGCGGTGAGGAGACGTCCTCTGGAGCCGGATCAAGGGGCGAGGAGACGTCCTCTGGCGTCGGATTAAGGAGAGACAAGTCAGACAAGAACAGATCAGAAGGGAGGCCTGTACACCATCCATCAAGCCAGGGCCGGTCAGACAGGCGGTTGAGAGGTCTTCCATCAGGCCTTTCAGACGGAAACAATGCAGGAACGAGAGTTTCAGGTAGGTCGGTGTCCTCTGGAGCCGGAGACAGGGTAGCGCCCTCTGGTTGTGAGACCTCTGGACAGCAGAAGATGTGGGTGGCACCTTCCAGGGCCCACCCAGAACAGGTAACGTAAGGGGCTCCTTCCTGAGACCCCTCTGGACAGGAAACATGAGGCATGCAGACCTCAAACGTTATGAGAAGACCCTCCATCGACGTGGAGGCGTCAGCAGTGAGAGGACCCTCCTTCGTCATGGAGTCGTCAGCGGTGAGTGGACCCTCCATCGATGTGGATGCGTCAGCGATGAGTGGACCCTCCATCGACGTAGAGGCGTCAGTGGTGAGGGGACCCTCCATCGACATAGAGGCGTCGACGGTGAGTGGACCCTCCATAGGCGATGCTGGTGACGCAGCGTCCTCTGTGGACGATGCAGAGGCAGGACCCTCTGTAGGCGATGCTGGTGACGCAGCGTCCTCTGTGGACGATGCGGAGGCAGGACCCTCTGTAGGCAATGCTGGTGACGTAGCGTCCTCTGTGGACGATGCAGAGGTAGGACCCTCTATAGGCAATGTGGACGCATCACCCTCTGTAGGTGGTGCTGAAGACACAGCGTTCTCTGTGGGCGTAGCACCCTCTGGTGCCACAGGTAGGACAGCACCCTCTGGTGCCACAGGCAGGACAGCACCCTCTGGTGCCACAGGTTGGACAGCACCCTCTGGTGCCACAGGCAGGACAGCACCCTCTGATGCCACAGGCAGGACAGCACCCTCTGGTGCCACAGGCAGGACAGCACCCTCCATCAGAGCTTTAGCCTCATCCTGCAGTGTTCTAGCCAAAGTCAAAATCTGGATGAGACCTGAGTCAAGTTCAGTACAAGGACTGTTAATAATAGTGTCTCCAATAATGGAGTACGACATATTTATAATGAAGGTCCAGGTTATTGACAGCAGCATAAAACAGTCTTTTTATCTGCTGTAGAATGTCAGAGTCAGAGTCTTTATTGTCATTTGCAACGCATGTGGTACATGTGATGAAAACGAGATTATGTACACAGGGTCCCAGTTACATCCAACAACAAATGCAAGAGAAAAACAGTAATAACATCTAGGATTAACTAAGAAAAACATCAACTAGTAATACACTAAGCCCTAATGTAATAGAAAAACATCATTATAAACAGCAGCACGAACACGAGTCTGTATGAGCAGATGGTCACAAATGAACACAGCAACAAGAAAACAGATCAGCATCAGCATGATGTGATATTTTGCAGTGTTTATTCGTGTTGATTATTTATTCATGAGTCTAACAGCCTCAGGGTAGAAGCTGTTCCTCAGTCTAGTGGTTCTACATTTGATGCTCCTCAACCTCCGTCCTGAGGGGAGTGGGGCAAAGAGTGAGTGTGCTGGGTGAGTGAGGTCTTTCATGATGCAGGTGGCTCTTTTCCTGCATCTGGAGGTGTAAATGTCTGTGATGGTGGGGAGACTGACTCCAACAGACTTCTGTGCAGCCTTCACCACTCTCTGTAGAGCTTTCCTCTCTGCAACTGTGCAGCCTCCATGCCACACGTTGATGCTGGAGCACAGGATGCTCTCCACTGCACACCTGTAGAAGGAGGTGAGGACTGGGCTGCTCAGACCAGCTCGTCTCAGCCGTCTGAGGAAGTAGAGTCTCTGATGACCTTTCTTGATCAGGCTGGTGGTGTTGTTGCTCCAGCTGAGGTTATCATTCATGTGTACACCCAAGTATTTGTAGCTGGAGACCACTTCCACTGCAGATCCACTTATGTTCAGTGGGGTGTGGGTGTGTTTGTTCCTTCTGAAGTCCACAATCATCTCCTTTGTCTTCTTCACATTCATGTGAAGATTATTCTCTTTGCACCAGCTCTCCAGGTGTTCCACCTCCTGTCTGTAGCTGGACTCATCATTGTTTGTGATGCATCCCACCACCGCTGTATCATCTGCAAACTTAACAATATGACAGCCTGGATGTGTGGCTGTACAATCATATGTGAGCAGAGTGAACAGAAGAGGGCTCAGCACACATCCTTGAGGAGAGCCAGTGCTGAGGGTTATGGTGGAGGAGGAGAAGTTGTGGATCTTCACGGACTGTGGTCTGTTTGTTAAGAAGTCTAAGACCCAGTTACAAACGGAGGGGCTTAGTCCAAGTGTGGATAGTTTGTCTATCAGAGTTTGGGGGATCATGGTGTTGAAGGCAGATGTGAAGTCCACAAAGAGCATACGCACGTATGAGTCCTTCTGATCCAGGTGGGTGAGAGCAGTGTGGACCACAGAGGAGATGGCGTCCTCTGTTGATCGGTTCTCGCGGTATGCATACTGATGAGGGTCCTCGTTGATGTTGACGGTTGTCTTGATGTGAGACATGACCAGTTTCTCAAAACATTTAGCGACTATCGGGGTGAGGGCCACCGGTCTATAGTCATTCAGACCAGTCACTGTGGAGCTCTTTGGAACTGGGATGATGGTGGCGGTCTTCAGGCAGGTGGGAACTGACTCCAGTGAAAGTGAGGTGGTGAAGATGTCAGCCAGCACCTCACAGAGCTGGTCCGCACATTCCTTCAGAACTTTCCCTGGGATGTTGTCTGGTCCGGTTGCTTTATGAGGGTTGATCCTTCTGAGACTGCCTCTCACTTCTGCTACGGTCACTCTGAGATGCTCTTCATCTGGTGATGAGGTGAGTCTGGTGCTAGCTGGTCTGTTTGGGTCTTCAAAACGTGCATAAAACTTATTGAGGGCATCAGGCAGAGATGGGTCCTTGGGGCATTGTTTGCTCTTGCCTTTGTAATCTGTTATGCATTTGATGCCCTTCCACATGCTCCGTGGGTCTTGTGAGGTGAACTGACCCTCGATTATCTGTGCATATGTGGCCTTGGCCTTCTTAATGCCAGCAACCAGTTCATTCCTGCTCTTTCTCAGTTCCTCTGTGTTTCCAGACGTGAAGGCAGTGTTCCTGGCTGCCAGCAGGGTACGGGCCTCTTTATTTAACCAGGGTTTTGTGTTGGGGTAAAATTTAACATGTTTTTTTTATGGATACGTTTTCACAGCATGTACTGATACAACCCAACACTGAAGTAGCATATAAGTCTAGGTTCACTGAGTTTCCATCAGTTGCTGCCTCTTTGAAAACAGACCAGTTCGTATTTCCAAAGCAGTCTCTCAGCATGGGGGAGCTAAGTTGGAGCCAAACTTTTATTTCTCTTTGTTCCGGCTTAAAGCGTCTGAGTGAGGGAAGCTGTGCTGGGACCAAGAGCAAAGAGGAGTGGTCAGAAGCCCCGAGCGGTGGGCGTGGTTTCGCCGTGTACGTCCCCTTCACATTCGTGTAGACTTGGTCAAGCGTTTTATTTCCTCTTGTTGCTGTGTAAACATGCTGATTGAAGGTTGGGAGGGAGACCTTTAAATCCACGTGATTGAAGTCACCTGAAACAATGAAGAGCGCCTCTGGATATTTACACTGCAGCGAGCTAAGTAAGTCATGGATTTCTCCCTGGGCGACATTAGCATTAGCATTAGGGGCTATGTAAATAACAGTGATAAGGATCACTGAGTAGTCACGGGGTAGATAATGAGGATGGCACCTTACTGTGATCAACTCCACAGCAGCTGAGCAAAGCCTTTTGATAATAGTACAGTTTGAGCACCAATCTTTATGCACGTAAACACAAACACCGCCACCTCATGTTTTTCCCGTAGTCTGGGTGCACCGGTCCGTTCTGAAAAAGAGTCTGTCATCCAGCTCATAAACAGAGTCCGGTGTATCCTTAGAGATCCACATTTCCGTGAGGCAGAGCACAGAGCACCTCCTCATTTCCTCCGACGCTGTTACTCTCAGACGGAGCAGATCCATTTTGTTGTCCAGCGAGCGTACGTTAGACAGAAAAAGAGCCGACATCGGGGGTCTCCCGGTTTTAGCGTCTGCCCGCAGTCTCGCCATAATTTCTGCTCGGCAGCCCCGCTTCTGACCTCGGGAGCACCACTTCCTTTTCTTTCCCCTGGAGAATGTGAATGGCCTCTTCAGATCTCTGTCCCACAGCAACCCGTATGGTCGAGGTGGCATCTGTCCATCCTTTAGCAACACGAGAGCTTGAACACTCGCCTGTGTGTCCTGCAGGCTCTTCCTGCGTGAGTCCTGCAGGGTAGCGACCCTTGTGGTCGATGTATGCTCAGGCAGACCCTCCCTTTGTGAAGGAGTCTTGTGAGGACGCTTCCTCTCAGCTATATGGTGTGCAGGAGTCGCTGTGTCTCCTGCAGACGTGTTCTGGGGGATCTCATACCCCCCCTTCAAAGTACTTCTCCCCTGAGACGTCACAGGAGCATGGGTGCAGGCACCCCTCCCACTTTGAAATACCCCCCGGCTCTTCTGACAACGTGGGATAATTAAGGGGGAGAGCAGGCTGAAACCCAGAAATGCGTGTCTTCGCCGGTCGTGGCCTCCTCCGGCGGCCTCGTGTCTCTGGAGCTGGAAACAGCAGGAGTCCTTCCAGATCCGAATCCGCATCGTCGTCGGACACATCCCACAATGAGATGGCTCGTGCAGGAAGTCAACTGGTCGGAGCGGCCATCCCGGCGCTTCCTCGCCCGCTCCGCGACCAGCATTGGAGATGGAAGCTGTTCCGGCTCGAGGCTATGGCTGCTCCAAGCGGGTTCGGTTCGAAACCCGCCAACTCGGATGACTGCAGCTCCCCCCTGAGCTGACGCAGACATCTTCTGCCACTGAGTAAGTCCGAATCACCTGTCCGTAGGACTCAAAATGGTTGGGTCATTTCTGTCACGGTTTGGTGTTGAGGTGAGGGATAAGTCCCGTCGTGCAGACAGGCAGACTTACAGAGGCACGAGTAAAATCACAACACTTTAATAAGACCAAAACAAACACTGACGTGGCAGTACAAAACAATACGTCGCTCTAACTGTGGCTGGAATACTAACACTAAACATGTAGACGAGATACACTCACGAGACCAAGGAGATGGGGTACGACACACCAGGGAACAGGGACAATGACCTGACAATCAAGTCAAAGTCAACTTTATTGTCAGAACTGCAATATGTACAGGACATACACAGGATTGAAATTGCGTTTCTCTCAGTCCCTCGGTGCAACAGTAACCATTTAAACACTAAAACATTTAATAAACATAAGCATAAAATAGTAAAAGTGTAACACTGTCCTGAGTTTTTGCATAGTAGTATAAAAGTATGAAAATTTACACCAACACTAAAACACTAAACATTTAATGAACATAAGCATAAAATGAAATAATAAAAGTGTAATACTGTCCTGAGTTTTTGCATAGTAGTATAAAAAGTATAAAAAGTATATCTATAAAATAAACTGAAGGTTCTAGCATTGACATTTGCAAAGAGTGGCAAAGCAGCATATGAGTTAATGTACACAGTATATGTATGAGGTAGTTGATGTTGGTATAGAGGCAAAGTGGCATATGCAGTAAGGCACATAAGGCACATTGGGCATCCTTAAATAAGGCTAGTCAGAGAATACTGTATATGTATCAGCAGTAGTGTAGATATAAAAGTAGTGTAAATGTAAACAGTAGTAATAAATGTAAACAGTAGTAATAAATGTAAACAGTATTAATAAATGTAAACAGTGAATGTAAACAGTAGTATGACTATAGGCAGTAATGTAATACAAACATTAGTGCAAATATGAGAAGTAGTGCAAACTGAATGAGCACATGACCGAGAGTTTAGTGAATAACCCGTTTGATGACACAGAGTCCAGTGTTAAAATATTTGTGTTGTGTGGTAATGTGTGAGAAAGTTTTTTGTGTTAAGGTAGTTTCATTCAACCTTTATTTATACAGGTTAGCCTCGTTGAGTCACAGGGACTCATTTACAAGAGGGACCTGTCTCACTCACACCAAACAACCATCCACTCTCACACTCACACCTAGGGTCAATTTAGAGTCACCAATCAGCCTAACAAGCATGTTTTTTGGTCTGTGGGAGGAAACCGGAGTACCCGGAGGAAACCCACGCATGCACGGGGAGAACATGCAAACTCCACCCAGAAAGGCCCCGGACCGGGATTTGAACCGGCAACCTTCTCCCTGAGAGGCAGCAGCTCTACCAGTTGTGCCACCATGCTGCCCGTTCAAATGGGAGGGGAGGCAGAGCAGGCAGAGTGTTTAGCATCCTGACTGCCTGATGAACAGAGCTGTCTCTCAGTCTGCTGGTTCGAACCTGGAGACTTCTCAGTCTCCTCCCTGATGGCAGCAGTCTGAAGCAGCTGTGTAGTGGGTGTGTGGGATCACCTGCCATGCAGAGGGCTTTCCGAGTGAAGCGGTTGCTGTGTAAGTCCTGCAGTGAGGGGAAGGAGGTGCCGACGATCTTCTCAGCTGCTCTCACGATGCGTTGGAGGCTCTTGCGGCAGGATGCAGTACATGCACCAAACCACACAGTGATGCAGCTGGTCAGGACACTTTCTATGGCACCTCTGTAGAAGGTGCACATGATGGGGGTTGAAGCTCCAGCCCTTTTCAGCTTGCGGAGAAAGTAGAGATGCTGGTGAGCCTTCTTGGCCAGTGATGCAGTGTTCCTGCTCCAGGACAGGTCCTCTGAGACGTGCACTCCCAGGAACTTGGTGCTGTCTACTCTCTCCACTGCGGTGCTGTTGATGGTCAGAGGGGCATGCTGGGCATCCCTCTTCCTGAAGTCCACAACAATCTCCTTTGTCTTCTCCACGTTGAGAGTGAGATTGTTGTGTCCGCACCACAAGGCCAGGCGGCTCACCTCGTTCCTGTAGTCCGTCTCATCGTTGTTGCTGATGAGACCCACCACTGTTGTGTCGTCCGCAAACTTGATGAAGTGGTTGGAGCTGTATGATGGTGTGCAGTCGTGTGTTAGCAGGGTGAATAGAAGGGGGCTCAGCACACATCCTTGTGGGGCCCCTGTGTTCAATGTGATGGTGCTAGATGTGTTACTCCCGACCCGTACTGTCTGTGGTCTCCCGGTCAGGAAGTCTAGCAGCCAGTTACACATTGAGGTGTTCAGCCCCAGACTGTCCAGTTTAAGGATGAGCTGTTGGGGGATGATGGTGTTGAATGCCGAGCTGAAGTCGATGAACAGCATTCTAACATAAGAGTCCTTCGTGTCCAGATGTGTGAGAGCTGTGTGGAGGGCAGAGGAGATGGCATCGTCGGTTGAGCGATTAGGTCGGTATGCAAATTGGAAGGGATCCAGGGAGGCAGGGAGGACAGATGTGATGCTTTTCATGACTAGCCGTTCAAAGCACTTCATCAGGATGGGGGTGAGTGCTACTGGGCGATAGTCATTGAGACATGCGGGCGTTGCCTTCTTTGGGACAGGGATGATGGTGGTGGCTTTGAAACAGGTGGGGACGATGGCCTGGCTCAGTGAGATGTTAAAGATGTCCGTGAAGACCGTGCAGTTCCCCTGCACAGTCCTTCAGCACACGACCAGGTATGTTGTCAGGACCAGAGGCCTTCCGGGCATTAATCTTGATGAATGATCACCTTACACTGTCTGAGGACAGCGCCAGCACCTGGCCATCAGGAGAGGGGGGGAGTTTATGTGCAGGTGTGCTGTTACTTGCCTCAAACCGAGCAAAGAACTCATTCAGTTCATTCAGCGTAGAGGTTGAGCTGTCACAGCTCTAACTGTGGCTGGAATACTAACACTAAACTTGTAGACGAGATGTACTCACGAGACCAAGGAGATGGGGTACGACACACCAGGGAACAGGGACAATGACCCGACAATGAGACACACATGAACGCTGACTAATATACACGTCTTAATTAATGATGAACACAAACACCTGAGACGCAGACCAGAGACGCAGAGCTGACAGACCAACAGAGGAACAGACACAGGATGTAAGGAGGGAGACAAACCAACAGATGGAGCCAATCCTTACACAACAGAAGCTTGAATAAAATAATTTTGCTTTAAAAAAGAGGAATGAAAAGTGTATTATGTATTATTTGTAAGGTTTAACTTAGATTTTTTTTTTTAAAGCATGAAGTGATTGGCGTGTTGCATTGAACTGCTTACCAAGCCTTTATTTTATGGAGTGCTTTTTGATGGTTAGGGTAATTTATATGTGTGTGTCTGTGTGTGTGTGTCCGTTATGACCCACTGCAGGTTGTACTGTTTCCAGTAATGTCTGCTCTAAGTTGCAACTCAGCTTTCTGAATTATGTAAATGAGGTGCTGTAAATTAATGACAGAGTCAATGGCTTTCATTTTTATCAAATCAATCAGGCCTCCATCAGTCTGCAAACTCCACA
>JBBPBX010014256.1:40895-51169 GCA_038048925.1 Garcialebias charrua
ATATAATACACCAGGCAATTCAAAACTTATTTTATAATTGCAATTCAAACTAGTGTTATTCTCATTACATTTTCTGAAGTTATTGTTTTATTAGAGCTGTTATACTTTTTTATTTATTTAGGTATTTAATGTAAAATTTAATTGTAATTAAAACTGGCTCTGTGATGCATGGCTTCAACATTTAATAAATAAATGAACATCACCTACATTTCTTCCTGTTGTAATTACTTTGTAGTTATTTCATTATGCATCATTTTGTATTTAAAACTTAAGGTGTTCACATTCCGTTTCTGTATCTATGTCTAATACTGTTTTAAATTCTCACGTTACTCTGAGTTGCTTGCTTTAAGTGTCTGTCCCTCCTTATCAGATTTCTGCTTCCTTTCAATGTCAAATCCAGCTTTTCTTTAGTGCGTACTTGATCTGCTATTGAAGAAAATCTAAACTTGTTTCCGTCGTCGTGTTTCACCTGCTTCTCTGAAGCTTGTATCAAGTCACACAATCCGACTTCCTGTCAGTCAGTTGATTTTGCATTTAACATTTAATCTCTTTGTGATTCTGATCTTCATCAGAGGCCCCTCTGGTTGTCCTTTTTAACAATGAGACCCATTGATTGCTTCAACTTGCTTCAAAATATGATACGTTAAACACATATTTTTAGAAAGGAAAAGGGATTGGCTTGCATACAGCTAAGAATAAAAGAAGAAACTCAAAGGAGTCAGGCAACTGTTGTATCATTTCTTTCTAACACTTTACATAAGGTACACAAAATTTGATCAACTACTAGAGAATGCCTCAGGAATGAATCAGGAGCTAATGTGTAGTTAACCAGTACTTACTGGGGAACACAGCCAAACCTTATTATGGGACTACAGTACTGGTTAGTTACCTTATAAATGAAGAGGAGCTAACTAAGAACTAATGGGTAGTTACCAAGGAAACCAAAGAGAAACATGAGTTATGGTGCATAACTTTCAGTTCCCTTTCAGTCGGTCTCTCGGTGCAACATACTTGCTATGGGAACGTAATCCATTCACGCCCTTGAAATGCTCAGCAAAGTACAAGTGAGAACATCCGTCCTAAAAGACAGGCATCTCCCAGCTACTTTCTGCAGGGAATGCAGAAAGCACATGCTAAGAGAAAAAAAAAGCCAAATGCAAGAAACACCAATGTGATGTTTCTACTAGGCATATATATGTATACACCAACTAGAGACAGCTTAAGATGTCCGCCTCGGTTCTGGTAAAGAGCTGTGATCAGCCTTGGACTGACGAGTCGTCGGTCCCGCAAGTCCAAGCTGGACTCCACACGTGTTTACCTTGTCAGTGTCGGTGATATTTGCTTTAGACGGCAGAAGCCGTGGCAGTTGTGTTTTTTTGGCTCAAGATAACTTATTCCAGAAAGGAATTTAATTCAAAGTTCTGAGCTTGTACGCTCGGCTCGAAGTGGACTGATAACAAGCATGTTATCAGCCTGCATTGAAGAACGAAGGTCCTTAGCTCTTGACCAAACGTCCTACAGCTTGAAGAGAAAGTTCACATCACCTCTTCCTCTCAGGAACTAACTGTTTTAGGAAAAACTTAGACCCTTAGTAGAAGATCTGAGATGAGAGGAGTTGTCACTGTCCCATTGGTCCAAAAGAACCAGTCGAGCAGTTCACTTGTTATCACGATTCAAGGTGAAATTCAGAGCAGAGGGTAATTGTTTAGGAAAAACAGATAGTGCTGGAGCTGTTCTCATGAAACAACGGATTAACTGTCTTCTTCATTTCTAAACAAAACGGCCGGGTCTCTTTGAACTGAGCACTCAACTTTCACACAGCAGTGGGTACAGTGATGTTTCACATTACAGAATAACAGCATAAAAGCACACATCATGAAAATGACAAAATGTTATTCTTTTGATTACATTAGAATAAAATTAAAGAAGCCAATAGTCTCTTTTGGTGACTATGTTCTCCGATTACAACTAATGGAATAATTTGTAGTAAATGTCTTGATTTACTGAGAGGTCAGTAAAGGTCATCTCTGGAACAGTTCAAAAATACAAAGGTATCAGAGCAGGCACGGTCATGCCCACTACATGTTGTATAGATATACTTTGTTATATGATAATAATAATAATAATAATGAATTCCATTTATAATGCACTTTTCATTAATAAAAATCTCAAAGTGCTACAAAGCGTAATAAAGCAAAGATCAAAATAAAACATATGGTTTTGTGTTGTATTTTTTTTTATAAATAAAATTTTGAAATTGAAATTGAAAATTGAAATTAGGTATGGTGGTCATTCAAAACACATACTCGGAGCCCGAACAAACCTCACTACTGTACGTCAGAGAAGATTGAATTAATAGTTATAATTCTACTTTGTATCTTTGGCATCAAAAGCAGAGAGAGCTATACATTCATTCAAGGAATGCTATACCTTTATTTCTGTTAATGAAAGACTCAACTAAAGTCAACATATTTTCAAAAAACTTTCAAAACAAAAACAACTGGACTTTATTTGTAACAGAAGACGTTTCGCTCTTCATCCGAGGAGCTTTCTCAATTCAAAGAGCAATGAGTGTGGGGTTCAGGTTTTAAAGGCTGAGGTAAGATACACTCATACAATATTTTCCGTTGTACACGTCACACCGCCGTGCATGTCGCATAAGTCCAATTATGTCCACTAAAGTGGAAAAATCCATAAACATGTCGCACCGCCGTATAAGGCGCATCTATTATACGTCACGGCTGACGTGTCGCATATGTTACGCGTCACAGCTGACAACCCAGTAATGTGGGCCGGTGTTTTGCCAAAAATGGATTGGCTGCCAAATGGCCATATGAGCGTGCACGGAAAGACTTTAACAAGATTGTTTGATGAAAATTATAGCAAAGATGTGTCTGAGTTGACCTTTTCCTTAATAAATGCACGTAATAGTTGAAGTTCCCCCATGTTGAGAGACTGTTTTGAGAGGACAAACTGGTCTGTTTTCAGAGAAGCAGCCACTGATGGAAGTTCAGTGGACATGGAACTGTACGCTTCCTCAGTCCTGGGTTACATCAGTACATGCTCTGAAAATGTATCCATAAAAAAATATGTGAAATCCTACCCGAACCGGAAACCCTGGTTAAATAAAGAAGTTCACGCCTTGCTAGCAGCCAGGGATACTGCATTCAAGTCAGGAGATAAAGTGGAGCTGAGAAAGAGCAGGAATAAACTGAAGGATGGCATTAAGAAGGCCAAGGCCACGTATGCACAGAGGATCGAGGGACAGTTCACCTCACAAGACCCACGGAGCATGTGGAAGGGTATTAAATGCATAACAGATTACAAAGGCAAAAACAAACAATGCCCCAGGGACCCATCTCTGCCTGATGCCCTCAATAAGTTTTATGCACGTTTTGATGATCCAAACAGACCAGCTAGCACCAGACTCACCTCATCACCAGATGAAGAGCATCTCAGGGTGTCCGCAGCAGAAGTGAGAGGCAGTCTCAGAAAGATTAATCCTCATAAAGCAACCGGACCAGACAACATCCCAGGGAAAGTTCTGAAGGAATGTGCGGACCAGCTCTGTGAGGTGCTGGCTGACATCTTCACCACCTCACTTGCACTGGAGTCAGTTCCCACCTGCCTGAAGACCGCGACCATCATCCCAGTCCCAAAGAGCTCCACAGTGACTGGTCTGAATGACTATAGACCGGTGGCCCTCACCCCGATAGTCGCTAAATGTTTTGAGAAACTGGTCATGTCCCACATCAAGGCAACCGTCAACATCAATGAGGACCCTCATCAATACGCATACCGTGAGAACCGATCAACAGAGGACGCCATTTCTTCCGTGGTCCACACTGCTCTCACCCACCTGGATCAGAAGGACTCATACGTGCGTCTGCTCTTTGTGGACTTCACATCTGCCTTCAACACCATGATCCCCCAAACTCTGATAGACAAACTATCTACACTTGGACTAAGCCCCTCTATTTGTAACTGGGTACTAGACTTCTTAACAGACAGACCACAGTCCGTGAAGATCCACAACTTCTCCTCCTCCACCATAACCCTCAGCACTGGCTCTCCTCAGGGATGTGTGCTGAGCCCCCTTCTGTTCACTCTGCTCACATATGATTGTACAGCCACACTTCCAGGCTGTCATATTGTTAAGTTTGCAGATGATACAGCGGTGGTGGGATGCATCACAAACAATGATGAGTCCAGCTACAGACAGGAGGTGGAACACCTGGAGAGCTGGTGCAAAGAGAATAATCTTCACATGAATGTGAAGAAGACAAAGGAGATGATTGTGGACTTCAGAAGGAACAAACACACCCATGCCCCACTGAAAATAGGTGGGTCTGCAGTGGAAGTGGTCTCCAGCTACAAATACTTAGAGTAGTCTCACTGAGTGACGAGAACTCATTTTTAAGAGAGACTTGTTTAGGGAGCAGATGGTGGGGGTTAAGGGCCTTGCTCAAGGGCCCCGAGTGGGGCAAATGAGGGTGGAGGCAGGTGTGGGTGTTTCACATTTTCCACCCACATTTTGATGTTGACAGTACCAGCCAGGAGTTGAACCCGAGACTTTCCAATCACAGGCCCACCTTCTCTGACATCTGCAGCACTATTCCCCCAGTAATTCATATTTTGTAACTAACAGCATTTACTCAACTGCAGGTTGAATCCACTTTGTCCATTGGGAAGAATGAGGTACTTTTCATCTTCTAAGCATCTGATGTCACAATTTGGCCGATAGAAACTCTGAAAATGAAATGAAGCTATTTAGAGGACTTTAATCTTTAGGAGCTGCACTGAGTACAACAATCTATCCAGGCTTGCTCCAAACTAAAAATAGTAGGTGCACACTATCATTACAAATGCAATTGTAGTGATATAGGCCTCTGTCTTGACCTTCAAGTACACCTCTCCACATCTCTCTGAAACTCTAAGTGTTACACCTTCTTGAGGCTCTCAAGGAGACAGATGGACACTTATATATTTTAACAATTATTATGAATTAATGGACACTAATTAATCAGATTGAACTTTCTCTTTAATGTGTGTTAATTCAGAATTGATCTACAGTATATTTTTGTCATTTTTAATGATGATCTGTTACTTTCATGAGCTTTGGCCTTCTACTGGTTTTATTTCTGCAAAGCAAGCAAGACTCTGTCGCTAAGGCAGAAGTCAGGGTAAGAGCTGTTCTCTTGCAGCCTTCTCTGTTTTGTCTATGAAGTTAGCCATAACATTTTCTGTGCTTGCAAGCAGGCCACCTGGCTGTTTATGTAAACAGTTTTCCTGTTGTCCGTCAAGAGACTTTCTACCTATGAAATTAAACTTCCATCTTTTATTTTGTGAAACCAGCCTGTAGCCATTAAGAAGGTGGGTCAGACCCCACCTCCCCTATATAATGGGCACTTCCTATTTGGAAGTTAGTTTTTGGAAGACAACTAACTGCCAACTGGTTGCTCTCCTTTGGGAAAAGCTGGAGACGTCCGGTCATGTGTCAACGACCCACGTCTCAGCTGGAGTTACAGTAAAGCTTACTGTAATTCACTCACTCATCTTCTGGAAGAATTTGTTTTCTAAAGTTTTATTTTGAAAGCCAGCCTGTGCGCCTGACCGTTGTTTCCTGCCGAGGGAGGCGAGTTCCTCGTATCGTGAATCAGCCACACACGCTGAAGTCAAACTGGACGGCCACTGGACAAACCCATCCACGTGTGTGTCCACAAACTTCTCCACTCTTGTCTCCAAGAGACGAACCTCCAACAGGTAACAAGCCGTGGTGTGTTTGAACGTGCGGGAGCCCAGCCAGTCTGCTCGTGTGGGGGAAACGGTGTCACCCAGTCTGGTTCAAAGTAAACAACTTTAGCTTAACTTAGCTCCAGAACTCCTTCCTCCTATTTCTTATTTTTCATAAGCTATTTAATCTGTCAAGTAAATGTGCCAACAGTTAAGTTCCTAATTGTCTGTTTGTTTTAATTTGAATTCTTGTCAACGTAGTTATTAAATCAGAGCTAATATCGATACAAATGTTTAATGTAATTCTTGTGATAGTTTCAATAAAAGGTCTATTTTTTGGTAGACCAACATAAATTGAAGTCTAAGCGTGAAATTACATTTCTGATTAATCACAGTAAAAACAATTTAGTATCGGAAAAAGGAAGAACTCGCACTTTGGTGGCAGTTTGTGCAAGATTAAAGTCTGCTAAACTGCGCATCCAATAATGGTGGCTCAGTAAGTGTTTAAATACCTTACTATACATCATTATTATTCAATTACAATTGGTGGCTCGTACGAGTTCCTGGAACGTTTATTAAGTTGTTTTGTGTAGCTTGATGTTACGGTGTTTGTTGGCATTAGTTTGCATCCTGGTTTTGGGCTTTTGAATAGTTTTGGCTGGTGAGTGTCCGGGAGTTGCTAATCGTGGCATTGTCTGGATTATTTTCCCGTTAAAATTATTTTTCTTTCACATTCCGACGTATGTTTTGGAGGTGCGTGATAAATGTTTTGTCTGTGCTTGTGAGACGTTTCATTACGTGTCACGAGGCTGCATGCATCTTTCATTGTTGTGACCGCCGAGTCACGATCCTGTTTCATTCTATTACATCTGCGATTTATTGTTGAAGGTCTGTTTCACACATATGCTGCTCCATTAAGTGCCTTTTTCTGTTACAACGTGTTTGCAGAGGTTCGGGAAAACCCACTCCGCTTTGGGCCAGACCGAGGTCCGGTTCCGTTTGACGTAAAGTCCGTTGTTGTACACAGTTAGGGTGCTGCCTCCCCTGGGGGCGTGAGAGTTAGTTTGGATGTGTTTTAGCTCATTGACAGTATTTTCTGCGGTGTAAAAATACGTTTATTTTGTGAAAGAGAGTCCAGTACTTTGGATCGGGCTAAGCTAAACGGTACCGACAAGATGGCTGCTTAAAACGCTGTGATTGGTCCATTGTGTGTCGCGTTCAAGAACGTTGGTTTCTGTAGACTCTGGTTGTCAGGTTCATTTTTGCACACATTTCTGACAGTTTATTTGTGTTGTTTGAGTTCTATGCGCGTGATATCGTCGAAGACTGGCTTAACCGCGGTGTTTTGCGATATTTATGACTGTTTTAGAACGTTGAAAAGACCGTTCCACGCTTTTGTTCGACCGACCGCAGGTCCGTGAACACACCGCTCGAACGGCACGTCACTAGTGGGTGGCGTTAGGTTTGGAAGACACAGTTTCCCATGAACACTTGGGTTTTAGAACTACAGTTCTGTCTTCGCTGTGATTGGTCGATTACGCTGTATGTGTTGACGCATGCGCAGTGGGTGAAGCCCCGCTCCTCGTCACTTTTCACTTCAGCTACTTGTCCCAGACGAGTTTCCGTGCTTGTTTGTCCATTACTGTCATTAAAAAGACTGTTTAATCGCGGTGTTTTTGAGATTTTAGTGGGTGGACAGAGCCGGTTGCTCTGAAAACTGCCGATCGCCATGTGACCAGGTCACGTGACGCCGATTTTGCCGGTTTTATGAGGACCGACCTTATTTCTTTTAAACGCAGTTTAAATGGTTTCACAGTTCAACCGATTTTGCTCACATGATTTCGTTTTTGTGAGCCTGGGTTCTAGAGCTTATCACGTTACGCTTTAGATCTGTCTGATTGATGCTTTTCATCCGTGTTGGATGTCTGTGTGGGCTGAAAGCTACGGCTGCGCTCACTGGTGATAACAGCGCCTCTATAGCGGTCAGATAGAGAAATTACAGTCGCTGTGATAAACTCACTTCCAGCGCTGTGACCCCTGCTGGTTACATTAGAAGACGCAGTCTTCCTGTAATGTGTACATGTTGAATGTTCCTGTTTTAAACGGGTAACATTTTGAAATATTGTCCTCACAGCACACTTTTCATTTGATTTTCACATATATTCAAATGTTGATGGCAGAACAGTTACACAGATTTAATACAGACATGTCTGTTGTTGATAAAATCTGACACTTTTATCATTGATTCTGTGCAAAACAAACTGTCTGTTTTTATTTTTATTTTAAACTGCAAGTTTAAAATAACACACATGGGGCTTCTTTTGTTTTGATTTTCACAAAAAATCTCACAACGACAGCCGTTTTTGTTTGACCTTGTCACAGGTCGACAAATTACTAAACATCACTGACTTTTATTTCATTTAACATCTTGGATGTTTTCTGAGCAGCTCATACACTTTGCATATTTGCAAGCTGCGATATGAGACCCACTTTATTTGATTTTTCACAGAACATCAGTACACAGATGGACGTTCAAACAGGTGAACCACCTGAGGGGGGCTCCTCTCCTATCTATCCTAGATGGATGGATGGGGGCCTTGGGATTCCTGCCCGTGCTCCCCGCATTTTGGGGGAATCTGCCTCATCGTATGCTAATTACTTAGCTGCTAGGAACGTCCGTCAGGATAAGTGGGAAAATCCCCTGTCATTCTACGACAGGCTAATCTCGGTCTACTCCGGGGGCAAAACTATTCCTGGACTAGAGGAAAATATGGAGTTTAAACGTCTTTTCATTATGAATCTTATGCCTTTTCAAATGAAATGTGTTCATTTCAAGGTTGATTGCGAAAAAGATTCCATGGAAGTGATAAGACGATATGCTGCGTCAGTTTTTGAGGCCGAAATACAACCTAGGATACCATCAGAGGTTTGTACAGGTCAAAAGGTCACATCCCACTCGCAGACATTAGAAGAGGTTCCCTCTCCTTCAGAGTGCAACAGTGAACAGGTCCCTCATGATAACAAACAACAGATCAGTTCCAGCTGGACCAGTGACTCAGATCGGTTCACAGGAGGTTCTTCTGCCCCTGCCCCTCAGGTTAACCTTGAGATGAGCAGGGAACCACACGAAGTAGGTGTTCGCTCTCTAGATGAACACAGATGGTTCGGATCGAACCAACAGAGTTCTCTCATGGATCTCACAATGGGTGAGATTCGAAGGCGGTTGCATGGACACCGTGAACCATTGAAAAATGGTCTGTCCCAACATGTACCCACGAGAAGCGGCCCTCCTGCCCCTGCCCCTCGAACTGCACAGTTTGAGACATGCAATGAGTCACACATGCTCCAGATTATGGAAACGGCGCCTCCGCGCGAGAACGTGACTGAGGTTGTGAGTTGTTTGTCAAATGATTTGAATGTTACAGTGGTTGACCAAGCTGACACAACGTGTGACGTTGTCCTTGATGATAACACAAACGACGTTGTTCAACCTGACGAAGCGACGCGCAGCACTGCCTTTTGCAGCAACTCAGTGCACACAGTTGACATCAATAACGTCAACACTGATATAAATACTGACAGCAAACAAATTGCTGAGAATCCACATCCTGAAGGTCATGAGGCAGACAGCCATCATGATGCTGACAGCGACGATGATTACACAGACAGAGTCACACGTACACAGACACGTGTGGAAAAACCTGAACGGTTTCTGTGTCACTTTGTAAGAAGGGGTAAAGCTAAGAGAGCTTACCTCCCACTCACATTGGAAGGGGTCCTAGAGCAAGAAGCGCTCCTGGTTAGCGGCTCAGACGTGTCTATCATGTCTGCCGAACTGTTTGAGGAGCTAAGGACCGCCGCTAACGATGTTGGCAGGCAAATACCCTTTGTGAAATACACTTATGGTGAACAAGAAGGCCTCGCAGAGACGAGCACATCCCTAATAGCCATGGTTCACATGCAGATTGGCGAAATGTCACTATACCATCCGGTATATGTGTCTGAACTTGACTCACTCCAGACTCCATTTGTGGTTGGCCAAGATTTTATTAATCGCTTTGAAGCGATTATAAATTATGGCAATCAGACGATGTGGACCACAGTGAGCAGTCCACTGCCAATCGTGGTACCTCCTCAAGGTCAGGACACTGACTGTCTAACAACAGGTACCGCTGAGGTCACATGGGATTCCCCAACCGAGACCGCAGACCCGGTAGGTGAACCTTCAACTACAGGTGAGACAGAGGAGACTCAACAGGTGGACCAGACTCTGGCCCATCACGAGGACCTCCTCTGCGAGCTGACACCTTCAGCACTCCCTGACCACTTCCTACCACAGGTAGATGAAGGTGTGGAGATCCAAGAGTCCCACACCGATGACGCTGTACTGTCCTGTGGGACAGGTAATTCGGCATACAGCCAAGCTTTCAGTGAAGTCTTGGTTCAAGGACATCTGAGCCCACAAGGTGACAGTCTACACACACTCTGACAGTCACTTGGACTTCATTGTTACAGATTTTGAGGACCCCTCCTTAAACAAA